>WAAE01002081.1:74125-107006 GCA_013400495.1 Nicator chloris
GATCCCTTCGGATGTCTTCTGTTCCCTTCGGTTGGGATGCTGTCTGTTCCCTATGGATGGGATGGTCTCCGTATTCTTGGGATGCTGTCTGTACCCTGGGGATGCTGTCTGTTCCCTGTGGATGGGATGCTGTCTGTACCCTGGGGATGCTGTCTGTACTCTGGGGATGCTGTCTGTACCCTGGGGATGCTGTCCGTTCCCTGGGGATGCTGTCCGTTCCCTATGGAGGCTGTCAGTCTTTTGGTTTCCCTCTGTTCGGGCGGCCCCGCCCGTCGCCGCCAGGTGGCGCGGGAGCGCCGCGGGAGCCGCCGGGGGCCGGGGACGCGCTCCTGGCGCGAGCACCCTGTGGCTCGGCAGGGAAATGGGGATTTTTGCCATGGCGCGGGCCGTTCCGACCCCGGCATCCCACCCACAGCAATGCCAGAGTAAGGCTAAAGATTTCAGGCGCTCCGGAGGCTGAGCCCCGCCAGGCAGCGCCGGCGGCGGTGCCGGCCCGAGGTGGCGGTGCGGCCGCAGCTGTCAGGCGCTCACGGCCGTTCGGCAAACAGCCGATAAAACAAAGAACAGTGAGTCATTTGTAAGTTCCCTTTGCGGCACCCAGGCTGTTTGAGAGGTGTAAGTGTTCGACGAGCAGGGGCAGGCAGCAGCCCGGGGACGAGTGCCCGGAGCTGTCCCACCGCCTTCCTGCCCGACACCGACCCGCCCGGCCAGGACCGCGGAAAACCTGGAGGTTTAAGACCAGGTTTTATGACCGGAGGAGGATCTCGCCCCGAGACGGCCCCGCCGGTGCGAACAGAGGGAGGCGGAGGGCGGCGGCCCCCGGGGTGCATGGCGAAGGATGCATCGGGAGGAATGTGGCCAGCAGGTCGAGGGAGGGGATCCTCCCCCACGACTCAGCCCCGCTGAGGCCACATCCGAAGTGCTGTGTCTCGATCTGGGCTCCTCAGTACAAGAAAGACAAGTTGCTATTGGAGAGGGTCCAGTGGAGGACCAGAAAGATGATTAAGGATCTGGAGCATCTCTCTTATGAGGAGAGACTCCAGGAGCTGGGCCTGTTTAGTCTAGAAAAGACTGAGTGGAAATCTCATCAATGCATATAAATATCTCCAAGGCAGGTGCCAAGGGGATGGTGCTAGGCTCTTTTCTGTGGTGCCCAATGACAGGACGACGAGCAATGGCCATAAACTAAAACACAAGAAGTTTCACCTCAACATGAGGAAGAACTTTCCTTGGAGGGTGGGCAGAGCACTGGAACAGGCTGCCTAGGCAGGTCATAGAGTCTCCCTCTCTGGAGAGACTCCTAACCCACCTGGACGCGTTCCTGTGTCACCTGCTCTAGGTGACAGTGCTTTGGCCAGGGGGTTGGACCGGATGATCTCTAGAGGTCCATTCCGTCCTTAACCATCCTGTGATCCAGTGAGGCGTTCCGGCACCGCGAGAAGGAGGCGGTGGCGGGCGCCGGTGCCGCCCCTCTCCCGCCCACTGCGGCCCGCCCAGGCCCGCCCGGGGCCGGCTCCGCAGCGGCGGCCGGAGCTGCAGCCGCCGCCCGCCCGTCGCAGCGCCGGCGCTGCCGCGGTGCCCGGCAGGGAAGATGGCGCCGTCCCACGTCCTCAAGTGCTGCCAGAAGGTGCTGGCCTGGGTGCCCGTGGCCTTCATCGCCCTGGTCGTGGCCTGGTCCTACTACGCCTACGTGGTGGAGCTGTGTGTGTGTGAGTGGACCGGGAGGGTCGCGGGCGCCGGGAGCTCCCGGCCGGGCGGGCAGGACCCTCCGCCGGCCGCCTCCTCCCCTGCTCCCCGGCGGGCTCGCTTCTCCCTGCCCCCGCCTCAGGCTTTCGCTCAGGCGGCGGAAGGAGACCCTGCCTCGGGTGCTCCTCGCTCCCTGCCGGCCGGGTTTACCTGTTGTCCTCCCGCCTTCAGGTGCCTCATGGCGGCAGGGTCCCGGCTCGGAGCCGCCTGTGGGGACGCGGGGAACGGGTTCGGAGGAGAGGAAGGAGGCCCAGGGTGCTTCGTCTCGGGACAGGGACTTCTCGAGGGTTCAGCCCCTCGTGTCTCCTCGTGAGGAGTTTCCCCTCTGTTTTACTGTTGTTCGTCCATCTGATGTAGCAAATAATTCCTTAAGGGTGTATAGGGGGTTCCCCTCCCTCCTTTTCATTCCGAAGCCCGGTGCCGTTGAAGCATTATGAGGCTGTAAACATCCAACTTAAGCGGGCTGGGGAAAGGATTTAGGGCTTACGGGGTTTTGTCAGGCCGTAGCCAGGCTTTCTGGACGAGGATTCTTCTTGATATAAATCTGACTTGCAGCCGATGTCGGTCAGGGTGATATTTATCCTTTACTGTCTTCAGGAGGAAAGTTCAGTTCAGGAGGATGTTGGCTCTCTCTGGGCAGGGTAAACAGGGGGAACTGTGATGTGCAGTATTCATCAGACTTGCTGAAACTTGGAAGCAGCATAGGAAAACTAAGGAACGGGTTATTGAGCATTTGGCGTGATTAAGTAAGGAAGCTGAAGTGAAGAAGAACCTCAAAAGTACTAAGAACTATTTTGAACTACATATAGGTCTGTCTAGTATCTGTAGGTCCTGGTACTACTTGTTATTTATGTAAACTACGTGCTTTGATATCCCCAGCTAGAAAAAAATGTTTGCATGTACTTTATATCTGGGTAAATTGGTGTAGAGAGCCTTCCATTAGCAATAGTCAGTTCGGGTTTTTCTGCGATGACTTAGTATTTTGGATAACTATTCTGTATGCTGGTGTTATTTCACAGCCTTTTGTATTTGGAGATCTGGACTGGAACATGAACCACGGGCAAAAATGTTATTTGAACTTTAAACAGTAGAGACATAGCTGTAAAATAATGCTTTTTAAGGTACTATGTGAAATGTTGACGAGATAGTTGCAAATATGTCAGTGTATCCAAACTTTCCAAATTACTATTGTTCAGTTGTCTGTGTGAATAAATAGGTTTTCTGGGAAATCATGCTTAAAACTGTAAACATGTGAAAACAAATTTGAGTCAGTCTACTGGAGGTCGGGCACATGGGTAGCTGTAACAGTAGTCCTGAAAGGGGCTGTGTAAGGTTATAGACTCACATTTTACAAGTTTTCTGTACCCACTGCAGTCTAATTAGTATGACAAAAGGCAGATTAGGGCTATTCTTAACCAAAGAACAAAACCTCAGAGATTAAGAGACTTGCCTAGAGTCGCACAGGTGGTCTATGCTTGAACTGGGAACAGAGCCTCGAGCTCTGAGTCCCAGCTTTGTGTCTTGATCACAGAGTGGGTCAGGACTAGGTGCTGGTGAATGATGTCTCTATCGTGGACACAGAGAAGTTGCGAAGAGCTCTTCTGAGTTCATTAAGGTTTCGTTTGTGTGAAAATTACTGAGAGGATTGGCTCCTGTTGATGCAAGAGTTTTTGCATCTCGAAGTCTGGTTTCTACAAGACTGGCACTTTTTGCTCGTGAATCAGCTCTATTAATGTCTGCACATACAGGCTTTTAAGAAAAAGCTTCATTTAATAAGCAAAGTATTTATGGCCTTCTGTTGTTGTCACTGAATTTTCAGTTGTCACTTGTCTAAATCATGCTTGAGGACCAAGGATTTTATTTGTCTTGTGAGTTTTTTCTGTTGTGAGTTTGGAGGTTTTTGGGCTTTGTTGTTTATTTTTCATTTGTTGAATTTCGTTTACACTCTTGAGAAAAAGTCATCTCACCAAGGGAGAGGAAAGAGATTTTGTGCTTGGGGCTTTCTGGCATTGTGGGTTCTTTGCTTTGCGTGTTTTTACTCTGCGGCTGAGTTCAAACCAGGATTGAGAGGATTTATAGCAAAATACAGGATTTTCTGTTTGTCTTGGCAGGTATGTTTTCCTGCTGCTGGTGCTCCCTGTGTTCTGTTTGTTTTGGGAACGACAGCGCTGTGTACTACGAGGAAGAGCAAGGATGTGCCTCCAGCACTCAGCTGATGAATGAGGCAACGCTGGCCTTTGCCGACGTTCGCATGGGGCGGGTGCAGAAGCAGGGCTTATGGCTTTGGTAAGAGGCTGATGTGTGCCTCCTAAAGCAAAGAGAGATGGAGCAAGGGAAGCTTTAGAAAAGAGGAGACACAATAGAAAATTTAGAGTAAATACTGGGTAAAAGAGAAATAGAAACCCCACAGACACCAGTGTTTTTTCAAAGTTTATTCTTAAAAAAAATCAATAACTGTCAAGATGTGGTGCTAACAAGTAAACAGGAAGAGGGAAAGCCTTTATTCTCCCAATTATTACATCTTCCTGGTTCAGTTGTTTTTCCTGGTAGTCCTTGGTCATTTATTAAAGGTTGAACATATATTCAGTTAGTAGATCAAGTGGGAAGCCAGGCTTAGTGTAATATCATAAAGTAGAAGATGGTAAAGTTGGGGCTGCGTCTTTCGTCACCTCACCCTTTTTCCTTTCAGTTTTGCTTCTCTGTGCTGCTTGCCCCACCCTCCTCTGATGGGGTGCTTACATATTGCTCAATGTCTTTTGGTGTCTGATGGACGCAGGCTTCTCTGTAATTCACTCCTAGTATGTATTTACTGGGTTATGCCTCTTCTATAACCTTAAATTATAATACTTATACACTGGCTGGGAACACCGAGGAGGACTGGTGTGGATAAGATAAAAAGATACTCATGAGCTTGTCTGTTGTTTTCCTCCCTTGGGAACTGCCAGCATCGTTCTGTCTCTCTGAAGATGTTGAACACTGGTTTGTTTAGACCACGATTGCTGTGTAGCTATGATCCATCAAGTAAATTAGCTATTAAGCTGAAAACAACCAAGTGTGTGTAAGTTGAAGGAATGTCAGCACAGTGTAAAAATTCAGTGAACATGTGTAGCTGAAGGAACTGCAAAAGACTCAAGGCAAGGTCTCATTCAGAGGGCTTTTTAAAGTGTTTTGAAGCAGAAAAACCTGAATGAACACTTTCATACTAGATTATTTCTTCTTTTCGCACATAACTTGCCCAGAGCTCTGTTTGCAAGAAAACGCACCTAGCAATACATAAAAGTTGTTGTAAAATAGCTTTTTGTTGCTTTAAAACCATTTCATGTGTTCCTTCGTGTTATCAAAACATGTTTTGCTGTTAACATTGCTTTTGTAAACAATGGCTATATTATGCTGCTGCTGAATTGGACTGATTGTTTGCTTACCACATCCCTCAGATGCTCGGAAAGACTGAAGCGCCTCTCTCGTGGTTCGCTTTCATTTATGGCTGACTTGGATCTTATTATCTATCCCAAACATTTTCGTAGGTGGTGGGCTGTATTGGACACTGGTTAGAGGGTGCTCACAAGACACTGTTTTGTCACGTGTAGTCAGAGTTGGTGGGTGAAGTCAGCTCATTTCTTACAGGCAACCCTTTTGCTAAAACACTTGCAGACTTTGCTAGTGCAGTCTTGCACTGAGAGAAAGAGGAGGAAGGTAACTTTGAGTTGTCCACAGCTCCTAACTAAAGTGTAGTGACTGGTGTTATTAAAAAGAAAAAAAAAAATAAAAATCCTGATCAGGTTAGCTTTTTACTGCTATACTAAAGACTACATTTTTTGAGAATCACAGTCCTGACTCTTCTCCTGAGCCAGGAGTTTTCAGGATAATGACTTGTTTCACATATTTAGTAGACTTGTGAATGAATAAATGTTTTCATGCCTCAGGGTCTTCAAAATATGGAAGACTGTGATTTTGAAAGCTAAGGGAGTAACTAGTTGTGTATTCTTTTCGTAGCATGTAGTTGCAGAAAGTTTGCTCTTTTTTGATACAGTGTAATGTCTAGGGTATCTAAAATCTCGACAAAGCAGTTTGTAATTTAGAATGCATAACTTCATGTTAGTAGTACAAATTATACTCTTGCTGTTCCAGGAGACTCCAATGTCTCTTGTCAGTGGGGAGCTAGCTCTGATTTCCCCAAAGCACGGCCCTTACGAGAAGCACGTGGTGATCTCTTGTAATGCTCCCATCTGAAGAGTCTGTTGCATAAACAGAGAGAAGGTAATTCCATCTGCCTCCTCCAAAAAAAAAAATCTCTACTGAAAATGCTAATGCAATATCTCTCAAGCAATGGCAAGGTGATACCAACAGCAGTTCTGATTTCAAACTACAGAAAAATCTGAAGAATCAGCACTGAGGTACAACATTTGCATGTTAAGCATGTAAAAGGCATTCCCGTAGGAAAAGAGGGTTGCCTGTCAAGAAAAGGAAAGCAAATTAAACAGGTTAGATCATTAGTTAGTTAACTGTGTTTATGTGCTTCTCATGAATTTAAAAATACAGAAATTGAACCACTCTGCATACACTTAATTTTGTTGTAATCTCTCAGCATAAGCATGCATATTATAAGCTTAAATGAGATCTTTTTCTGTTATTATAAATAATCAGAATTTCTCTTGAGGTGCTCAGACTGGATACAGATTATTGGAAAACTATGTGCTCAGTTGAGGAGAAGGATTATCTTCCATGGTGCCTTGCACTGTATTGGTCATACTAGTTTATAGGGACAGGTGGACATGTGCCTTTTATATGAAAATGCAATCTGCTCTCTTGGCAGTCCTCTAATGAAAAAATTGTTCCAAGCGCAACAGCCTGGTTTCTTGAGGAGTTACCTTGTGTCTGCTCTTTCTTCTGTCATCAGGACTCCATCCCTCCCTCCCAGCCCTCTGTCTGCAGTGCCTACCCCAGCCCTTGCATCTGCTAAACCATTCCTGACAGCTCTGCAGTAGTTGGCATCTTTCCTTGATCCCTAATTGCCATTTGGTCAAAAAGAAATGTGGTGCAGTGACCACTTTGGTGTTGCTTAGCTTGCTCAGGGGACTAGGCAGAAAATGAGCAGCTGAGCTCAGACAGAGCAGCTCTCTGCTACCAGGGAGTTTGGGCTTGTCTCCTGTCCAACAGCTTTGATGAAACTTAGTGGTACATACTTTGTGTGAGACCTACCCTGAGCCTCAGCACTTGTCTGAAACTGCTCCATGGGCAGGATGGTTTTGGAGTAGGGTAGAGAAGGGGCGTAGGGAAAGCAAGGAGCTGAGTAAGTGTCTGAGCTAAAGCAGGAACTCTTCCTGTGGTTTTACTTTCTTGTAGCCATGATCACTCATTGCTGCAATGCTTCCTGATGGCCTTTCAGGTGTGGGCTATAGAGCTTTTCATCTTGCTTTGAAAGGGCTTGGATAGCATGAGTATTTAATATTATGGAAAATAACTTCTCTCAATTTTTTCTCTGGTAACAGCAGTAGGAGATTTCTGTATGCCTCTAGAGTTAGAACAGTGATCTAAATGTCACTTTCATTTTTAATCAGGGGTTTTATGTTCCTCCACCATTTACAAGTCTCTGTTTTCCTACAAGATGCTATGGATAAAAGGACCAGAATTGCAAGTGTATATTTTCAGTAGACATTACTTTGAGGTTATTGACCCTTTACATACAGTGAACTTCAGGTTCTCCTGTCTGTTGAAATTTCAATAATAAATACTTTGTTCTCTGCTGGTTCATATTTTTATGAGTTAATGTAATATGCTTTTCATAATCAAAGAATTTACAGGGATAAAAGATAGGTGTCAGAGCTGAGTTCTCATGTACCCGTGATAGTTGAAGTATTTGGATGGCACTGGACCTGCTTTTACTCTTGGAACTTGAGACTGTGATGGAAAATGGGAATAAGATAGATTCTAATTGTCTGCCTAAAATCATGCCTGTAAATGCTGAGGGTTCATGCCGTTCATTTTTTTACCCATTCAGTACATCACTGTTTCTTGAGCAGTTTCCTACAACTCCAAAAGTTTATGCTGGTTTAGCATGTATTTTCCTTGCAAGTGTTACAAACCGTAGGTTCCTGAAACAGCTTTTATGGAGTTTTGATCTCAGTCATTAACTTCTTCCAGCTGGTGCATAATCTTCCTGTAATAAGATGAGAATCCATTTTTTTTCTCATTAGGATGTATAAAATGTAACAGAAACATTTGGGAAGTAAGCACAGACCACTTTTTTTGTGTAAGCTGAATCTCCACCAAGGTGTGAATGAGGTATAAAAAGGATAACGAGATTGCAACAAATGCATTTGTTCTTTTAGCCACTTCCCCAATATTACCTTCTTCTGCTGTCACTAAACTCCTTTCTGTGGGATGTGCTTAATCCTCTCCTGCATCAAGAAACAAACAAGCCAGATTTTTCCCACTCTTCTGCTTTCCTTCCTCCCCACAATCTTCAGTGGAATACCTAATCTTTGACTGTCTTCCCTTATCTGTGCTAGAAGTCAAGTTCCCCCTTCTGCAGCATTTCAAGCCTCTGCTTTTCCTTTTTTCCCAAAAGACCAAAGAGCTCATCCATTCCTTTTTCATCTTTTTCTTCAACTCTTAAAATGGTCTTATGAGATTGTCAAAGACAAGTGGATCACAAGGGCAGCATGCTTTGCCTTTGCAGTTTCTGCAGCAGTCTCTCTGGTGCTATAGATGCTGCAGCATTGTCTTAAATGTGAAGCATGGAAGCCTTTTAATCATATGATCTGCAGAGAGAGGTTTCAAGGCAGCATTCTTTTGTTTGTGGTATTTCACTTGTGTATTTGTCTCCAAATGGAGACAAATGGGGGGTTTTTATGTATCTCTTGTGAAGTGCTAAGCACAGAGATACCTATTTGGGGTTTTTTTCCCCTTTTTTTAAACCTTTTTGTAACAAAAAAAAAAAAATTAGAGCTTCAATCAATTCATCTAGAATTAGGCAAGCTGCCAGTGCAGAGAGAATGAAACAAAGTTTAGATTAAATTTGAGTAGCTTTCAAAGAAACCAGCATTATTTGTTTGAGGAGACCTAAACGGATAGTTATTGTATAAGCTGGTTTGCAGTTGTGTGTGGTAGACTTAAAACTTGGGTCAAGTGCCTCATCTACTGCCTTGTCACGGGTGTGGATGCAGAGAACCTGTTACTGTACCATTCTTCATGACAAGTAGTCATTGCTTTTAGCTTTGTCAAGTTTGGATTAAAAAGGAAAGGAAGTGTATTTCCACATATTCATATTGGTTTGTGGTTGATTGAAGGTTTTCACGTCTGTTGGTTTGTGACCTGCAGATTTACCCTGAACATTGCTGAAAAGTGCCCAAAACCTGGAGCAGAGTTTGGTTTCTGTTCTGTTTCGAAAAATCCTATGTGACTAACATTCCAGTGGAGTTTTTTACAGTATCTGAAAAAGAATGCAAGGGATGCATAGGATTTTAGTGGGGATGTTTTGTGCATGTATTTTTTTATCTATTTAATCTGCTGCTTCTCAAGTTTCATGTTGAGGGGTTTAAATAATTGTATTTTTAAAAAGTTTGACTTCAGCTTTGTAATTGCATACAGAGATATTATGGCTGTGTTCCATGGCAGATACCTGCTGAGATAAAGCTAAAGCAGCAAGTGGTGCAGAGAGTAGGCTTGAACTTCTGTAATAATTCAAAATTTAGACAAATTATAAATTTTAACAATGAAAAACTTAAGGACCATTGAGTACTAGATGAAGTTATTTTTTGTGTGGCTATTTTGTGTTACCATCCTCAAAGCTGTAAATATCCTACGTTTCTCACTACTTCCCACACTTGCAGAACCCTATTGCCAAGTTAAGAGCGGAAGTGAGAATCCGTTGATGGGCAGAAGCAATGGTCTGGGAGAGCTTTTAGGCACATGCAGGGCCTCAGGAACTGCCTTTCCATACCTCAGGATTTGTGGTGGTCTACCACGTGACAGCGCTCTCCTCTTTCTGCACACTTGCTCTGGAGTCTTCAGGCAAGCAGAAGCACACCCTGGTCCCATCCCAAATGATGCTTCTGTGTATCCTCTCAGGAGACAACAGGTTTAAATGTCTGGGCCAACTCACACCCAGTTGTAGGAGTTTAGAAGCAATCACTCTCCTGATCTAACTTCCTGCAACTCACTGTGGTTGCTGACTTTTGTGTTAAAGCAGCAGCAGTCATTTCTTGGACATCACAAACATTTGTTCCCACCAGAGTGCCCCACTGGAGTACTGCACCTGCAACCAAGGATGTTCTTGCAACTGTGTTCTTGCAAGTGTGTGATAGCCTAGGAAGATGACAGAAGTTAATTCTCTTAGTAGGAGCCATGCATGCATCAAGCCCTGTTGTTTCTTGTTAGACAGAGTGCCAGCCCTGCTGTGTTGCGTCCAGTGCTTTGCCCTGGGAGCCCTAATGCATCTCTGAGGGGCAGGAGGCAGAACTGTTCTTGGCACACAGTGCATCAGAGTTTACAGTTTTTCAGTTAACATTCTTAGAGTCCTAAGTTGATGCTTTCCAGGAATATGTGGTGAACTGCCAGCAGGCAGGTGAGCTCTGAGGAGTTTTTTTGGTTTTATTTATTTGCTGGAAGCAATAGTTACTAAATGAGAGCTCTTGTATGATAGGCTCTGCTCTTTTGTACACTTCTTTCTATGTTAGCTCTGAACTGCTATCCAAAATTTAGCCTAGATGTTCTGGAGTATCCAAAAATCTCTTTGCAGTGGCTCATACAGTCTTTGTGCTGTCACTTTTTTCATATTCCTAAGTAATCTGGTACTTAAATGAGACCTGGTGCAACAAAATGGTGTCCTTCTGACCTTTTCCTCTGTGCAAAACTTTGTCCTTTTATTACCAGTGGTTTTTTCCCTCTGCAGCACCTGGATTTTTTTTTTATGTTCTTGGGGAGTTGCTGTTACTACTTCCTTTTTGCAAAGAAACTAGAGGGTGTAGATTTAGCTATGGTCAAGCTTTGTCTCAGGATGCTTCCATCTAAGTAAGGTTTAATTTATAAAATTTTGGTTTACAAAAAGAACGAGCAGCAAAGCCTCCAGCATCAAAAGATGGCAGCATTTGTTGTTATCAAGCAACTTGATAAGCCATAAATGAACAGTTTCCCTAAATCACTATGAGAAGTCTTTAAACCTTTGTTTATTCCATAAATATTTTTATAATTAAAAAAATACTAAATATTTATTAGTATTTACAAGTCCAGTTTGTTAAACACAGGAGCTCCCCATCACTACTCTCCCACAACTAATATAATTGTTTCGAAATGACATGTTTTTCAATACAAAACTTCCTTAAAGGGCTGAGTCCAGGAGCTTGGCTTATTAATGTATTGATAGGAATTCATGAAGATTACATTACTGGCTGCTCTGTTGTCAGTGTAGTGCTGGCTGAAAATTAGCTCTGAGCGTAGGTGGTTCCATATTTAACCTCAGGTGGCAAATACCAGTCAAACCTGACCAACATTGCAAACTCAAAACTTCATTTAGGGAATCCAGTGACGTAATGCATGAGAGAAGATCAGCTTCCTGGGCAGTTTGATTTCTTCCATTACTCAGTGAACTTGGTGACAGCAAAATCCTCCTCTCACAAAACAGTGCCTAATACTTTGTAAGGAGATTTACAGGGAGATCTTTATCCACAGAGTTTCGCAAGGAGATTTTATCCTCACATTTGGGGAAACACTTGTTGCAAACTGGGATAGTAAGTAAGCAGGGAAACAACTGATTTTAGGAGAGTCTGAAGCCCAACATGAAGAAGGTCCCTGCTGGCTGCTGACAGTTCTCACTGCTGGATCAGGGTTCAGGTCTGCAGGTCACAGCAGCTGTGTCTGGAATTTTTGTTCTCCATGAACTGACACCTCTGCTCTCCTGCCATTCCACAGCTGTGTGGAATGGATAAATAAAGACTGTTGCTGGTTTTCGTCTGTCTGTAGAAGTACTTCTGTAGAAGTAGAAGGTGTAGAAGTAAATGAATTTACTAGTAATGTCCTGAGCCATAAGACAGTCAGGTTTAAGTGGCCTTTTTATTCAAGGCAGGTATTGACTGGCAGTCACAAACTGCAAATTAGTGTTATCAATCAGAATTGGTAAATTGTTAATTACTTGAAAAATACTGTTAGGAAAATGTATGTTGATTGGGTGGAATTTTTGCTTGCTTTGGTTTTTACTTTAAATATACTCAGTTTCTGGTATTACCTGCAGAACACCTGATCTTGTGCAGGGTGTGTAAGACAGCTCTGTACAGCACAGTGTTTGTCAACACCAGCTGATTATCCTGTTTGTCACTCCTACCTCTAGCAAGTGTCCTGGTAGTGTCAGCTACAGAACTACTGGAGTTATTCCTAACACAGAAAACATTTTCACATGTGCAGATACTTGAGTGTACTGTTACTATGAGCTTGATCTGGCCAGCCTGAGGATAAATACCTCTCTTTCAAATGTAAATGTAATTAATTAGTGGTGTGGATATTAGCTAGCTCCACTCAGATGGTTCTGAGTTTTCATGCCTTTCTATCAGTTCTGTTTTACCTTATTCCCTAATGTGCCAGAGAGAGCACAACTCACTGACTGATGCAAGTAAGAGCTCTCTTTGTCTTTTGAGAAGAAACCAGGCTTTCTTTTGGCTCTGTCTGATAGCTTAAAGGCAATATTGGAGGCAATTTATGCACAGCACTTCCATGCTACTGAACAATAAAGCTGTTACCGTTATGATAAAGCAGAGTTTTTGGTAAAGAATTGAATGAAGTTCAGTAATATGAGTAACCAGCTGAAGAAAGTGTGTAGAAGTAATTCTAGGGTTTTTAAACCCTATCAAAATGCAAATAGAGTGAGCAATGTCAATAGTGATTAAATAGCTGAAGAAAATCAAGTTACATTAGGGAGTTTTTGAGCAATTACGGTAAATTAAAAGAGAGTAGTGCTTCTTGGGGAATAGGGCTTTTCAGGGACAGCAAACTGGGTGCATTGCTAGAGCTGAATGCTAACTTCATATTTAGAAAAATCCTTTAGTTTTTTTGGCTGATACATCTCTTAATACACTATAGTTGGTGTGGATGCAAGTGAGGGACTGAGGTTGACCTGGCAACACTTCCTTCTGCGTGCTGACCAAGTGTAATTCTTGGTTTTGAAGTCATGTAAAAAATGCAGGCACCCTTGCTGAGAAGACCATTAGGAGACCTTTGGTATAACTTTCAAGAATATTTTGTAGATGCAGAGGTAAGGAGCCATCTGTAGGATTTTGAGGGTTCCAGAAGTCAGCTGCCTTTGTGGCTATGTTTTTGAACTGTGGAAGTGGTAGCACAGAATTTACTGTTCCCACAATACATGGCAGAAATCTTCCCAGTTGTCATAGCTAAATTCATTGCTAAATGTAACTCAGTACCCAAGAAGTATCTTGCATTGCTTATGCTAATTTCTGCTGTAGACTGTTTGTATTTATGCATATACTCTCTGCATTGAGGCTGAAAAGACCTTGGCTAAATAAAAAGCTGCTTCATTATTGTGATAAGAGAGTATTTTCTGGACAGCAAGCCTCTGGCTGCTCTGAGTTCCTTGTTCTAGTGAAAGAATCATTTTCATATTGTTTAAACCATAAATCATAACAGAAACATTCTGCAGTGCAGCTTGAACTGCCTTGTTTGAAATAGTAATTCATTTTGCCAGTCCCTGTGATAATGCTTCTTTGAATCCTGCAGCAATGGGCATGGCTGTCATGAGCATAGGAAATGTGGTCATAAAACAGAGCATCCCTCTTTGTACCAGTGTCTCTTCCCTGGCTGCATTTTCTTCCTCTGATCTCCTGCCACCCCAGATTTCTAACACACATGCACTACCTGCAGTGCCTTTGAAGGCATCATCTTGTGATCACTTGAGGTCACGAGGCAATTCTCTTGGGTGCTCTTGCCGAGCTCAGGCTGTGTGAGGAGTTTGGGCTCTGGCTCATGTGCTGTAAGGCATTTCGCCCTGACAGCATTTCTTTCCCCTCTCATGACTGTGTATGACCCAGGACAGTGAGAGGCCGCTCGCTGCCATTCCCCCTTCACCCCTGCAGTGCCCCGCTGTTTGTGGTCACACAAACTTGCAGTAGCTACCGGCTTCATTGGTAGCTCAGACACTCCCAAGTGTCTGCAAAGGCGAGTGCTGACTTTTGCTCTGTTTGTCTGCCACAGGGGACTGGGTAGATGGTTGAGGGGTAACTTTATACACCCTTGCAGCAAGAGTTGTCTGCCACGGGCCACACACCTGAGGCAAGCATGGCGTCAGACCTGGCTGATGGTGCAGCCGTGCTGCAGGCCAGCCCCAGGCAGTGCTGCTCCCGAGGCACATGGTGTGGCAATGTGACTCTTTGTGCTGGCTCAGCACAAAGGCTTGAGCCACATCTCCTGCAGCACCATTCTATAAAATGTTGCTTTCTGAATCCCCTAGCAGTGCGCTGGGAGCGGAGAAACTTGCGTCCTGTTCCTGGATATCTGAAGTTGAAACGCATCAGTCTAGCAATGTGTGAAGATAAAACAATTCTAACCTCATATGGCTCAAATTTCTGCAAAGAACATTCATGGTGGCAAGTGAGTGTGTGATTCCTGGACCCCCATAGCCTTTTAGCAGGGACCTGGCAGCATCTTCCTGCGTTGGCTTTTGGCTACATGATGCTGTCAACTCAGTCATCTTGAGTCATTTTTCTAAAACAACTCCTGGCTGTTAAGGGACGAGAGCACCTAGTGAGTGCCTGCCAGTTGGGAAATAAGAAATATCTCAGTGTAGGATCACAGAATTAAGGCTTTTAGAGAGCAGTGGAGAAGTGCTAAGGTCTTCGTGTTTTGTTACTGCCCTGTAACAGAAGCCAAATGAGTATTTGCTGAAGGAAATTTACTCATTGTCGTGCTTGTGACAGTAAATAGTGTTTGTCAGCTTCTTGTGACTGATTAAGGTCTGCATTTGCAAATGGAAATTATGTAAGCATAAACCTAAGCTACACTTGCAATAAAATGCCATTTTCTGAACAAATTAAACACTGAGATGATGTCAGTGCTGCTTGCCTTTGCAGACAGTGCCTGTGGGGGGCTTTCTGTTGAATGTCAGTACTGGTAACTTCTGGAAATATGTGAGTGTGTGTATATATGTATGTATAGGTATGTGTATTTATATGTTTATTTATTTATTTGTATCCTTTTCATTAAAAGCTGAGAAAAGTTAAGGCTCTGCATCTGATGAAGGGATGCAATTGCACTTTTATCACTCCTTCTTCCCACCCTTAAGGAATGTCAGCCAAAATGCAAATGATACTTCAAAAATTGTGGAAAGGCTGGAATAACCAAAGTATGACTCTTGCTTAGAGCCATCGTGGGCGTGGAGGGGGAAATAAGCATAGCACTTCAGTAACAAGATCACTTCTTGTCCTTTGCTATACTTCTATATTAGTTGGAGTTAAATTGCTTCCTCTGCAAGAAGCATATCTGGCTATGGTTGGAAAATGCCGTTTAGGAGAGTAGGAAGATGTGATTGGGGAGGCAGGAGGGGGGCAGTTTATTCCAAGCTTGAAGGAAATGTCTTTTAGCATGCCTCTTGCAAGGTCTTGGGAGATCATAGCACTTCTTTGCCTCAAAATAGAGAGATTTGGTTTTTTCCTATTACGCAGTAAGTTGAAAGATGCTTGAACACTTCATAGCAACCTTGAATATAAGCCTGAAACTAAAAGCAAACCAGCTGCCTAACATATTTTTCTTTCAGAGATGAGATATTCTGAGAGGTTTCCTTGAAGCAGCTTAAAAAATGCTCCAAAGCTTTCTGAAGTTGACATTTCTCTCAGTTCACACTCCAAGAGGAATGCTTCCAACAAGTGACATTTTCCCCCAGTTTCATTTGTTATACAGCTAATGATGTCCCTGTGTCTTCGGGATTGTTTCCGGTGATAAAAATGCAGGCTTCTGCCTCTTTCATTCTTGTGACATAGGTGAGATGAAAGATAACAGACAACAGTGTGAGGAAGAGTATGTAAGAAAGTGTAACCAACAACTGGGGTCATAAAGGAAAAAGTATCTTTGTTGCCAGGGGTGATGCTACCTGTCTAAATCAAAACTAAGACAACTTTTTCCTCTGTGAAAGTCAAACGTGCAATTTCTGCTTGTCCCCTAAGTGGACAGAGTTATAAAGTACATTTGAATCCAGCCTAATAAAGGCTGTATGATGTATTTTGGAGGTAGTATTCTGTAGAAAGTGATCCCACATACTTCAAATTGTGTGCTTCATCTTGCAGGGACCCCAAAACGTTGGGAGGTCCAGTGTGTAAGCTGTTCAGTGGACCAGCTGGCATGTGTTGCACCTGTACATCTCTGGGCAAGCTGCAGCAGCATGAAGTTCAGTGTAGGCCTGTCTGCCTGTCTTTACAAGCAAGTTTGCTGCACTCCTTCCTTAGACTGATTTGGAAACCCTGAGGTAGCCAAGATAAAGCTCTGCCCTGCAGTCAGAGAGAGCTTGTTCACTTGGTTCAAATCCCCTGGCGCTGTAGCACTGAGAGGTTTAATGCTTTGAAATTCTGAGGCTGTAGTGAGAACTCCATGTGCCTGAGCATGCAAGTGCCTGCTTCTGAGCTCTTTGCATTGAAGTAAACTGGAGCTTGCACTGTCTGGTCATGTTTTATCCTTTCCTGGCAATATCCTTCTAGAATTTCATAAGTCTTCTCACAAAACCAGGAATTTAATACTAAGAAACAAATCCAAAGAATATTTTTTCCTTTTGTAGCTGAGCAATAGACTGATATGACAATATATTTTAAAACTCTCAAAAGAGCACCTGTTTTACACCACTTATGTTTCTGAATCATGGACAGTTTATGTTGGTTGCAGTGCTTAAGGCACTAACTTTTGCTGATGCATCTAGTGTATAGTGCTGTTGCATCCCAAGGTTAGCATATAAATCATAAGCAATGTTTATTTTTTAAAAAAAAAAAAGTCAGTAAGAAAAAAGGCAGTGCTGCATTGGGATTTTTCCCCCATCCCATGCCCCAGACAAGAAACCATGTTTCAAAAATGTTTGAAGTGAAAATGGTACTAATTTAGCAGAAACTGGCAGCCATATCTAAACATCAGAAGCAGTAGAGGAGAAGAGTGATAGGGACAGGCCAGGGATGGGGCCCACAATGGCAATGTCATGTTCCGTGAGGTTTTTTCCCCTGATGTGGAGTTCAAGGCAAGAATTGATTTCTTGATGGTTCAAAGCTTCTTGGTAGATGGCCTGTCCGGCAAATACGTTAAAGGGTTTTTTTACATAAAGGTTGACTCCTAACTTATGTGAAGAAAGGCTTTGATTTGTAGTATAAAGATCCTGTAAAACTGTTCGTGTGCTGTCTGCTGAGTGAATTTGGATAGTAGGGTTGCTGTTCATTTAATCTACTATTAATGGGCATTAGAACAGTGAAAAGGATAGAAACAGTAACATTTAACTTGCATGAACTTCTGAGACAGAAGAGAACAGGATATCTTTTATTTCATCTGAGGATGTCAAGACAGGATGAGAATCACAAGCATTTCCATGTTGGCTTTTACCTCAAACTACAGGATTTTCTCAAATGAAAATTGTTCTACACAGTCTAATAACTGCATTCTAACCTAAGAGACCTATGTATGAAAGAGAAATTACCTTCCTGGTGCTGTGAAACTTAATTAATTTTTTTAAGGTTATTTAGGGATCTTTTCAATGAAGTCCCACATGCAATAATTTTTTTTTTTTTGTCTTGTAAAACCTGTTCATTATTTTGAGTCTTCAAACATCAGATTTGGCTAACAGCTTTGTTTTGTGCTGAGAGCAGAAATGAGGCTACAAATTAAGAAGTTCTTTAACCAGAATAGCTTCCAAAAAGATTTCCTGAAGTTTTATAGATAGCTATGTTCTCCTGCCACCAACAGAGGATAATTAAGAACTTTTTTATATTTCTTGTCCAAGGAAATACATGTTTATGAATGAATGTGTGCAAAGGTGTTTACTTAAGATATGAGGAGCCAAAGAGAAAGCTAAATCTAAAGTACTTTTAGTATTTTTTTAAGTTAAACAAACATACTCTGCAAGCTTATTTTACTTTTCACTTTTTAAATAATTTTTATCTTCTCCTTGCATTTTTGAAAACATTTTAAGTGGAGAAATAACACGTTGGTAAAATTTTAAGCAAAAACACTCACAGGATTTGCTTTAAAAATAATTTGACTTCTGAAGCATGCAGTGGAGTTTCAGGCAGAAACATGGGAGCAGGCTGTGCAACTATGCATAACTAATGTGAAATGAAGCTGTTCTTTAGGATTGACCTCCTTGAGTTTAAAGCCAACATTGTTCTATTCCAAATGGTAATTTCTTCCTCCTTTAGGTGGAAGGAACCAGAACCTTTTCCATTAACTTTTCAGAGGCTTCTGTGTACAGACAGAGGGTGGATATTTAATAGAAAGGGAGGGGGGGCAAGAAAGAAGGAAAAAGCTCTGAAACATGTCTGAACAAAAAGGGATCATCTATACATTGAGCGATCATCTCATTATGCCTCTTGTTGTCCATAAAAAGAGGCACAGGTGCACAATACAGTTGTAGACCCTTTCCCTGTAGGTACATACAGAAAAGTGACAAATGCCACCTCTGTAACAAAGCAGCCCCTCAGAAGGAAGTCTGCAATGCACACTCAAGCCCTGCAGATTTAAGAGTCTAGTGTGCATCTGAAAAAAGCTCTTTTGAATTGTTGCACAGGTTAATGGCAGTAGAAATGTCAGAGCTGGGAGAGGGAAGCAATGTGTAGGGAGGTAAACTGCAGGAGGCACGCTGTGCTCTGTTAAGATTTTGCTCATGCTGGTGACCAGAAGCTTAAATTTACTGTGTAAGATGGAGTCAGGAAGGATCCTTTCCTCGTTGAGTTTCAGTAATTCAGTGTCCAAGGAAGAGATCCAGCAAGGGAAGTGATACGAACACAGCAGCCAACAAGTACAGCAGCTCTCTGCTCAGCATCATCCCTGAAGTGATAAACTGAGTGTGAAGGTTTTGGAGAAGCCTGAGGGCAGGAAGATGTACTAGTCAGGCAGTATACAAGGTAGATTTGAACAGTGGAATTTGCTGTTGGCATAAAAGGAGATGAGGCTATATGAGATCAGGAGATGGAGAGATTTTAACTATTGTCTGAAGAATTCAGGTCGGGGGGAAAAAAAGGCAAAAAATAGTATGTGACAGGAAGTGAGAAGTGGGTGAGGAAATTAAGGAAGCAGGTTATGTGTAACACTTTCACAGGGATTTTTGTAAGAACCTTTAATTTCACTTCCTGCTTTCCAGTGGTACACTTGTTGGCCTAGCTGTTGACTCAGAAAAATGAGTTAGGTGCATATAGAAAGGGGAATATACATAAATTCTGTCTAATTATTGTCTGTGGAGTGTACTTGCTTCATTAGCCCAGGGAACTGCATCCCTTCAGCTCTTCCAGTAACTCTCCCAGCATCAAGGGCTGGCAGGAGGAATATCAATTCCTGTTTTACCACAGTGATAGGTGGGGAGGCTCTGCTAACACCTGAAGTATGCTTTGGAACAAGTCAACTACCTTGTATATCTCACTTTTAGCCAATTATTCAATTCTATACAAATTTACCTAACAATTTTTTTTTTCTCTTCCAGTTACTATTTCTTCAACTGCCGAAAAAGGTAATCTTTTAAAGTTTTTATGAGGATATGAGTAGCTGCTTTGCATGTAAATGCTAAGGGACATAGAGTTTAAATGTACTCCTTTATGTGTGAGCTCTGTGTAGTGAGATCAGTGCTAAGAAACAAGGTAAATATTGTACAATTGAGTCTGTTTTGTTTTTAATACCACAAACTTGGGATGATGACAAGACCTGTGAATAATGCAAGCAATGCAACTATGATTTAAGTTTGCATTTATTTTTAAATGGATACCTACTAAGAACAGAAAAAGGAGAAGAGAGAAGGAACTGCAGCACATCCACAACTCCATTTTCTGTTTAGGCCTGTGACCTGAAATGCTTCTGGAACAGGATAAATTGTTGTTGCACTGCTTAATATCTTCCAAACAGCTATACCAAATTCCTCAGAACGCCATTCTTAAGGACTAGTTAGAATTGTGCAAAACACAACCATTTCAAAAGTGTCTACACATTATAATTTTAAATTTCTAGATCAAGTGTTTGAGGCCTTGTTTTGAGAAATTTTAATCTTCATACTGGCTTCAGCAAGTATATGGCACAATGTGTAGTAGTATACAGTGATAGAGATACAAACTCACCAAAAAATATTGTAGCATATTGTTGCTGGTGTATTTTTTGGGAGGTTGTTCCAGTTTATGGCGGAACATGAGTGGTAGATTAAGCACAGATTTGCACTTTAACTATCCACAGAGGGCTGTTTTGGACTGGTAAAAGCTCTCATCTCTTAAATATTTTGCAAAAGAGCACAGAACTGGAAGCTAATCTAGCAGTTTTCTTTCTGGTGAACATCTACCAGAACACTGTAAAAAGAAGGAATCTTGATGGAATTTGTTGTTTTTCAATTTCTAATGGAGAGCTGAAAGAGTAGGAAAATCTTCAAAATAAACCGTAAGCTATTCAAGATGTGAGCTTGTGTTACACTGGATTTTTTCATCCCATTTCACAGCTGGGCTTTACCTTGACTTCGCAAAATTCTGCAAGCTGCTGCTGTACTTCCTGTTGACCTATAGATGACTAAGTTTTGCTTTCTAATTTCTTCTGGAAAGGCAAGACCCATGTATCAGTTAAGGAAGTCTGGCAGAGCAATGTTTGTGTTATATAGTCAGATCTCTATTTCAAATGCAGTGCCTATCTGACTGAAACAGGTTCTTCTAAATCTGCCCGAGAAGGAAAATGTGAGATTAATTAAGGAGTGTGACAGTATCACTGGAACCTGTTAGGCTCTTAATAGCTGTCACCTGCATGCTGCTTGCACCTCCCATTCTGAATCATGTCATAGGCATCCTGTATGCTTGAATTTATCAACCATGAAAGTTGATTTTAAAATGACATGTGAAGTCTTCTTTCATTTGAAAAGAAAGCTGGTATAAGTTTTCCAAAGTTCTTATAAGCCAGTTCGTGATAGCCAGGAATCAACGTCAGAAGAGTTGAAAGATCAAAGTACCAGAAACATTGCTATGTAAATCAGTAATGTGCATCTTAGCATCTGTATTTTGCTCCATATTTCAGTGCAATAAGTACTGCAGTAAAATGATTTGAATTCAGTGACAACTTTTGATTGAATTAGTGGTGATTTCTTCACCCTGTTAAGGCTCATTTTTTTCTTTGTAATTTTATATTCATGTCTAATTTTATATCCATTAGGATAGAGGAATAAAGTCAACTCTGAATCTCTGATAACAATGTAATATACTACTGTTCTATATTATTGCCTCTCTGTAATCTGACTCCATCTTGGAAGTAGTATTAGGAATAATTCAGAAAAGAATGTTTAGGGCAAATCTTAGGAGGGCTTTGCATATTTTAGGAGAATTCTGAGAGCGTGTCTTAAGACGTTGTCTTCCTGAGGCCATACATTTGGTATAGTATGCATCAATGCCTTTAGAGAGAGCTGACTTCACTTGGTCACAGCATGGCACCAAGAATCCTGGATTGCCTTAGTTTAGCCAGGAGTTCCTTGTGACTCTGAGTCTGGCTAAACTGGCAGATAGTGGGGTTTGAGGTTTTTGTTGTATTTTCCATCTAGCTTGTAATTACAAGAAAATGAGCTGACTAGGAATGAATCTGGTTTACATTTGTACTGGAAACAGATGCAAGATGTTTCAGGGAGTATTCTGTACCCAAAGTGGTGGGTAGATGGACTGTAAGTAAAGCTGTTAAAAATGGTTATCTTCCCTCCCTCTCATTTCCAGGGGAGCACTGACAGGACAGTTATGTGTAATCACAATAGGAATGGCAGCATGGGAGTAGGAAAAGAAGCAAGAATTTATTCAGAGTGAAGCCAGTATGGACTGCCAGTTGCAGGGTCTTTCCCTGGGTGGTGCCCAGTACTGGGTACTGGCCCTTGGCTTTTAATGATGGTGACAGATTGCAAGATCTCAGCTACATGAAAAGCACTTCAATAGCTGCCTCTATCTAATAAATACTGGTAGCACTGACACAGATCTGTACCCTTGATGCAGTTGGCCATGGTCCCTGTCATTCTGTGTGTTTTAGGGGCATTTACAGCCTGTGACAAAGCTTTGAGGTTCTGCTGTTTGACGCATTGTGTGTGCACTAAAAGCAATCCTTCAAAAGAATCTGAATCCTGGCATGATTTTTATGGGCAGAGTAGAACTGTTTACTGTGTAAGTTAGTTTTCCCTTGCCTTGCCCTCACCTGTATCTCATTTCCTCTTTCCTTCTATTCAATTTCTCTCGCCCTCTTCTCCACCAAAGTTCTGATCTGTGCCCCTGATCCCACTCCAGTTTTGTGTCCTTTTCTCCTCTCTTCAAATCCATTTTCTCATGCTTTAATTGCTTAACCACATTGTGTTTGAATGTAGAATATGTTTTTAATAACAGAAAGCTTCTAACAATGCAGTACCTAATACAGTAATGCACAAGGTCTTTCCTATCAGGAGACAGATTTAGGATGGCTTTAGGAAAGGCTTTTGTTTCTGGCATTTTCAGTCAGCTCCACAGCTGCAAATTTGCCAAGTCTGCCTGTAAGGTTGGAGGAATCAGAGACAAAGGTAAAAAGAATAATTCTCAAAGCTCAAATGCAGTTTGTTTTCATTGCAATAAACAGTGAAAATCCTGAAAGATGATAAATTAAAGCCACGTCTTCTGTGACTCTGCATAACCATTTTCTGAGCTGTTGGAGGTTCCCAAAATTTTGAGCCTTTTTTGCCATCCATGAAGTACATTGTACAGCTTCTTAAAGACTCTGTACAGAGAAGTAGGTCAAATTTCCTACTAAACTGCAGCTGAAGATAATATAAATGAAGATAATATAAATATTTAATATGAATTCTCTAAGACTTGCTGTTCTGGCACAACTGATCTGTTTCCTCTTGACAAGAGATAAAAGCAACCATGAGAGGAAACAAGATTGGAAGGAGCTTCCTGGGTCATAAGGTCTGGATTTCTGGTCTTTAAGATCAGATATCATCATCTGTGATATCATGCAGACTCATTAGAAAATTTATTGAGCTCCCTCCTAGAGCTAGCTACATTTTATTGCCACTGTGACTGTAATAGGACTTTTCCAGCTTGTATTCCTCAGATGATTTGAAAGAAGATAGTAAGAAAATCTTTAACTCACGTCTGGCATGACTGGAGTGGAATACTTTCCAAACCCCTGCTGGGGGATTTTAACTGTCATTGATGACCAGTGCCTTCTGTAACAGCACAGTAATGTGCTGTTTCTATTAGAAGCAGAAATTAAATTGAATTATGTAGGTCAGTAAGTAGTCAATTACGTTGTGATAATCTAGAACAGAATTACAGAATCATCTTCATCCAAAAAGGTTAGTCACATGCCAGAAGTGAGGCTGGATTCAGTTCTGGGGTTTGGGGTTTTTGTGTTTGGGGTTTTTTTGCTTTGTTTGTTGGGGGTGGGGGTTTTGTTTTGTGGGGGCCTTTTTTTGGTGGTGTGTTTTGTTTCATTGGTTTTTGTAGGGTGGGTTTTGTTGATTTGTTTTTTCTGTCAAAATCTGCTTTGGAAATTTCAGCAAGGCCAAGTGCAAGGTCCTGCACGTGAGTCAGGACAATCCCAAGCACAAGTACAGGCTGGGAAGGGAATGGATTGAGAAGCAGCCCTGGGGAGAAAGACGTGGGGGTGTTGGTTGATGAGAAGCCCCACGTGGCTCAGCAGCATGTGTTTGCAGCTCAGAAAGCCATACCTGTCCTGGGCTGCATCCGAAGCAGGGCCAGGGAGGGGATTCTGCCCTGAGACCCCACCTGCAGGGCTGCATCCACTCTGGGGTCCTGGCACAGGGAGGACAGGGACCTGTTGGAGTGAGTACAGAGGAGGCCACAAAGATGATCAGAAGAATCAAGCACCTGTCCACCTGAAGACAGCTAAGGGAGCTGGAGCTTATTATCCTGGAGAGGAGAAAGCTCCAGAGAGACCTAATAGCACCTTCCAGTACCTGAAGGGGACTACAGGAGTCCTGGGGAGAGACATGTTACAGAGACAGGAGTGATAGGACAAGGGGGAATGACTTCAAACTGAAAGAGGGCAGGTATAAATTAGATATTAGAAAGAAATTCTTTATTATGGGAGTGGCGAGGCAACAGCAAAGGTCACCCAGAGAAGTTGTGGGTGCTTCATCCCTGGAAGCATTCAAGGTCATTTTGTGAGCATATAATAAAAACATTGCTTCCTTGAGGAAGAGCAGCCACCACTTTTGGGGAGTGAGGCTGGGTGTTTATTTATTTTTTTCTAAGTGAACAGTCCTAGAGTGCTAAGTGTAGTTGTTTAGCCCTCCTCAAAGATCATGGAGTTTATTGCTTGTTCTTTTCAGCTGTAGTGACCCAATTCTTATTTGTATTTTATTGCAGTTGTCTACCTTGTCGTTTTTCATCTGTCATTCGTCATGTTTGTATGGTCCTATGGGAAGACAATTTTCACATCTCCTGCAACCCCCTCTAATGAGGTAAATATAATGTTAGGAAAATGTCAATGCCTTTTTTATAAATAGCTGAACTGTTTTCAGAGATGAAATTTGTTTGCAGTACTGCATGATTCACCTTTCCCTTCTCATTGTCTAAAATAGAACAGCATGACAGTGTATCATGAGTGAAAATGATCGTTAGTCTTAAAATACCATATGCTTTGTGTCATGACATTTTCTTATACAAAATATGTGTTTAAATCATCACAAGTTTGGCAGTCTTGTACAGTGCTATGCTATGAAGTAGCTTGCTGGAAACCTGAAATTTTTAAAGATGATAAATGAAATACAGTAAAAACATTTCTATGTTTCCTTTTTAGGCAGTTTTTACCGTTGTTTGAGTAACACAGAGTAGTAATGCAATGTATACTTTTGACCTGGAGGACTGAAGCCACTTATTAGTCAAGGGTTAAGGTTTAGGAACACTGACACGTGACAACATAAAGAAGCTTGATATAATAGCAAAAGAATGCATGATTACTGTAAGAAGTTTTGGTTTGAAAAAGAACCATATTAATTTCAATAAGCCTGGGATGGATTACCTTGTTTTCCATTTTCTCTAATGTGTGCGTATGTAAGGATTAAATACGGGCACTGAATTTAAAATGCTGCACTTCTCTTCCTTGTTTTTACGAAGCTTTTAAACTGCCTGAACTGTTCAAGGTTTGGTTGCTCTGTGGGGGTTGAATTTTTATTGTGTTTTCAGCCAGACGGACATTCAGTGCTAATGTCAACCTTAAACATTCTTGAGACAAGTCATTCCCGTGCTTTGAAGAAAAAGCAAACTGCTCTGTAGTGCTTAATTACGGCTTAGAGATCTGTGTGTTAAAACTATAGAATATAAAGTGTGAAAAGCTAAACACTATTCTGCTGTTTAGCTAAGCAAAAAGTCTAAATGTAGCTGTTGAAGAGTCTGGAGCACAAGTGCTGTGAGGAGCAGCTGAGAGACCCTGGGATGTTCAGCTTGGAGAAAAGGAGGCTCAGGGGAGACCTTCCTGCTCTCTATAGCTGCCTGAAGGGAGGGTGTAGCCAGGAGGGAGTCTGTCTCTTCTCCCAGGTAACACGCAATAAGTCAAGAGGAGATGGACTCAAGTTGCACCAGGAGAGGTCTAGTTTAGATATTAGGAAAAATTTCTTCACTGAAAGGCTTGTCACCAGCACTGGAACAGGCTGCCCAGAGAAGTGGTTGTATTCCCATCCCTGGAGGTTTTAAAACATGCATAGATGTGGCATTTGAGGATGTGGTTTAGTGGTGGACTTGGCAGTGCTGGGTTTATGGCTGGGCTTCATGACCTTAGATGTTTCCAATCTAAATGATTTTATGATTCTATGAATTGCTAAACCTAAAAATTCAAAGGGACTTGGCTTCCGGGTAATTTGGTTTTGCTTTTTCTGGGATGGTTTTGCAGGAAAATTGTAAAGTTAAGCAGGTTAACTAGTTAACATGTGGTGAAAATGGTGTTTTTCTAGGTTTTATAAAGCTATGTGAACTACAGCTGCTCTTAATGCTAATGCCAAGTAACTTTTACTGTCTGCTTGAATTCTTCATTAATAGCAAACTTATTCTGACAGTACTTTTCCTGTAGTTACAGTGATGATGTGGCAGGCTTTTTGTATTCAGCAAGTGAAAGGGATGGCTTGGGCTTATGGCATGTAATGAATTTTTTGTATATTAACTGTGGAGATAGATCAGATTTAATAAAATTTTCTTCTACAGCTAGCTCTAAATGAAAAAAAAAAAGGACAAAAAACCTCTCCCACCAGGACAACAAAAAAACACACTCAAAAAAATTTTAAAAAGCAAAAAACCAACCAAATTAAAAACCCAGCACCACTTTTTCTGTCTCTGGGCAAATCCCTTCTGTTCATGTACTAGTGAGTAATTTATGCTGCTTGTACTTAAAAACAAACATGACTTCAGAATCTCTCCATTGTGTGAGAGTGTAAATGTATATGTTTTTAGTCATTCAAATTGGCCATTCTTGCAAAACAAATAGCATCCTGTGATCTTACTACTGAACTAAAAAAAAGATTCTGCAGCTGCTGTTGTCTTAGTGTAATCCCTGTACATTTGTCCTAAGAAAGAACAATCAGCATTATACAAGATCCAGAAAGAGGAAGGAAACAAAGGGATTCTTTCTGTTTTCAATAAGAACTGCTGGAACCTCATTGGGAATTCTGTTTGCTGTGTGGTAACAGACAACTTTTGATGTCTTTGAACATATCCTGGTATTGTCCTGAGAGACTGTGGTCTCATAGCCCTATTAAGTTCTGAAATTAGAACAGAAATGTAGCTTTTCAGAAAACCAAAATCCTATCCAGGATTTTTGGAGTAATACTATGATGCCACGTGGACAAATTTCAAAAGTTTTAAATCTTGTTATTGGGTTCCTTTTCTGTGCACTAATGGCTTGCCTTGAAATGCCATCTAGAGAGAGTACTCATGTTTCTTGCAACCTCTGCTTGATTGCAGGTCACAGAGCCCTGGGTCACCTAGCAGACTCACAAGGGTAGTAGGGATTAAGATGTACTGCACCACTGTTTGCTGGAATGATACTCCACATCTGTCTTAAACTTTTGATGTGAGCGTCTCCAGTTTTCATGCTTCAATAAATATCTATCTGAGTGATTAAATAATGAGGTCAAACTCTTGGTGATAGCTGAAACGTTAAACTTTAATTTCACCCTTCGCATGGATTATTCTAGTGTCAGGTTATTTAAAAGGGTATTATTAAACAGGTTTAATGTTTCACCCTTGAAGGGTGGGTAGGCTCCATAACTGGGATGATACTACGTGTGACAGGAGGCTTCACTAGATTCTGTGAGCTGTGAGGCATCTTGCCTTCTGGGTTAGGAAATAGCACAGAGAAATTGCAGCAATGTCTTACTGCTTCCTCCTTGCTGTAAGTGGAGTCTTCATTGTTGCTTGCCAACAGACTGTAATCCAAAAGAGGAAAAAGTACAGGATGAGAGGAAAATCCATGTGAACTGATCATGCACATGTTTTTGGTAGGACAATACGATCATACTAAATCACACTAAGCCAGTCTTTGTTCCAGCTGCACACATAGCATTTTCCACTCTCTACCATGAATGCTTTGTCTGTGTGTACTCATAAAGAGGGCTCTTGTAGTCCATGCAGGAAGCTCAGAGTTTAGAAGTGCTTTGGAACAGAAAAATACCAAAGAAAATAGTCATTTCAGCCTCTGCTGCACAGGGCCTTGTCAGCATGCTGGGTTTTGTGGGGCTTACTGGTAAATACTGTTTCAGCATATACCAAACAAAGTGTTTCACAAATGAGTAAAAGTTCTCCAGGTTTTTCTGGTTAAAGCTTACATTTCAGTGAGGTTTCAACAGGAATGCGTGTCAGGTTTTACTCAGAATTGTTGCACACTCAAACTGTCCAGGCTTTGCTGAAGTTGCTTTCAATACAGTTTAAGAATTTTGAGACTAGAGTTGACTACTCCTAAGTTAAAATTCCAATTAAACTCTTCCAGCTTCAGTGCTGGAACTGTGGAGCCCACCACACCCCCCGCCTGCCTTTTTTTCCCCCCATCTGGTTTGTACCCCTCTCTGTGTTAGAGAAGAAGTGGAATAAGAGAACTTCAGTGCCTTGTAGCAGCAAAGGGCTGTTGCACCTTCCTCTTGTTCACAGTTTACTTAATTTGTGCTTATCAGGAATTAAAGCTCACCCTGAGTCTCTGCGTTCCCTTGCATTGAAGAGAAAATACTGCAGATAATGGAACAGAGATAAAGATTATTTTCTTGAAAATGCATCCAGAAATGAAATACATCTGGAAGACATCCAGAAACTTAGGAGTTCTAAGGACCTCCTGTAATTCCTGTAGCATTCTTTTTTTTGTTTATGTGGTGCTTTTGGGTCAGTGGATGGGGGCACTCAAAGGGTCTTTTGCTTGGAAAACAAAGTAATAATTAATCTCTTCCCTCCTATCCATTTTTTCCATCTCTCCTAGTTCTGCTTGTCAAAAGCTGATAAAGAACAATATGAAAAAGAAGAGAGACCAGAATCCCAGCAGGAGATTTTGAGAAGAGCTGCTAAAGACCTGCCTATCTATACAACAACAGCATCGAGAGGTGAGATATAAAGATAATTCTACGCTCCTGAAGTTGCTGTTTATTCATTTGTTGCCATTGAATGAACAATATGTTAAGCAGATATTGCAAATGCCATGATGTTTTGTTATTTGTTTGTCATGGTGTTTAATCCTCCTGAGAGAAACAGCAGTCCTTTTTTCTGGGTTCTCAACATAAAGCCACTACTTGAAACTTAAAAAAAAATTTATCTTCTGGCAAGAAGAGAGATGACAGCAGTTATCTTCAGCTGTGGCAATTAAAAATAAACACAGCAAAGAAATATAGCTAAGATAGACTGAAATAGGGAAATTCAAACGTGTTGCTCAATTTTATAATCACTTTTATCCCCATTTAAACTTTTCTTTTTGAGCTGTTTTGGTTCAGCATGAGCAGAAATGTACTTAAGGTCTTAACACACTTCTGCAATTTAAAAACAAATAAATGTTATTTCATTCCCATCTGCAATTCATTACAAATCTAGTTATGGACTATTTCTGGATTTGCTTTTAATATATGTAGGCATTTTATTCCAATTTATAGATGAATGATCTATAAAAGTGCTGTCTTATGCATATGTATATTCTTTAAAAATCTACAGCTTTTATATGTGTGTATATATCCTTTTCTCTTTCTTGAAACTAGCAACCCTGTAGAGTTTCCAAAAACATATTATTCTTGGAATAACCGAAAATAATAATTGGTGAAGTTTACTGTGACTTTTCCAAACAAAGTCTAAGGACATCTGGCTCTTTTGAATACAAGGCTGCATTTAAGAGAATCCCAGTCTTAAATTCCAGGAGTGATCTGGGAAGCTGTTGCCAGCCCTTATCAATTCTGTTTAGCTCTTGGTGTTGGCTTTCCTCCTGCTTTCAAACTGCATGTGCTGGTGTCTTATTTCCATTGAGAAAAACCTGAAGGTTTGTTTAAAAATATTCGGGAAAGATGAGGAAGGACTTATTTACTGAACTGTCTGCTAGATCCTTGTTTGGTGAAGTGGATAGAGAAAGCCAGTGCAGAAGGCTGACTTGCTGAAAGAATTGAGTTTCACAATGAGATGCCCTAGTACACTGTGCAGAGGTGAAAGGGGGATTGGTGCCTTCAAAGAGGATGGAGGATGGGAAGACTTGGGAGTCAAAGAGTAACTGAAAATGAACTCAGTAGAGTAGTAATAGATTCTTTTGAATACTTTAATATGTTACATTTCTTAAAAAAATCAAAACTACATATCATACGAGATTAGGTGCATGACAGTGTGAGAACAGGTGTGGCAGGGGAGGGCAGGAAGCTCTTTTAAGATTCAGTTCATGTTAAGGGGGAAAGCTTTTATGAAATCAAACGAGTTCTACTGACCTGACCCTTGCACTTAAATACAGCAATCAGATACTGTGATCGATGCCAGCTGATCAAACCTGACCGCTGCCACCACTGTTCTGCATGTGACGTGTAAGTGTCTGAATCTGGAATTACAGATTTGCTCTTCCCTGCAATCATCAGTGTGTTCATGCCCTCAATGGGACAGTTCCTTCCACTGGTGCAATATTATGGTGCAGCCCTGTTGTCTAAAATGGCAGAACTTTTTAGGAAACCTGCTTGTAGCTTTGTAAAACAAAGCTGATATTAAAAAAAAATTAATTAAAAAGTAGAAAAATCATAGATTGAAAGCAAAGAAAGGTAGGTCTGAGATACCAGCACCAGGAAAAGCTTGTTATTGAACTGTTTCGTTGTATCTTGTTTCTGTAGCTTTGAAACAGATGTGTTCTGCTAAAATATGTTTATCTCAAAAATTGGCAGTAGAATCACATGCCTTTAACATTTCAAAAACATCACTGCTATTCCCTATTTTTGTTGTGAATCATCAGAGGAGTCTGCACAGGCTGAAGGCTGAGGCTATGCATGAGAGTTCAGTAGGCAGAGCTTGAGGAAATCTTGTTAACTGAAGAACCTATCACACATCTTTTGGCTAAAATCAAATTTGTTAGCAAATACAGTGAATGTCTCTGTGTCTGAAATGTCTACGATCTTTACATTAAAATTGGATTAAAATGGCATGTGAACTATTCAGATTGCCCTTTGTGCTGATCTTTTCCTCCATTAGCTTTAAAAAAAAAGGCAAGCAGCAAACAAAATGGTAGCAAAAATAGCCATAAGGTAGACTTAGTTGAAGTGACTGCCAGGCTAACACACCTTATCCACACAACCCTGAAAGACCCTTTGGATTTGTTTTCTCTGCATGCACATAAAACTAGTGTGCCTTAATGAACTGGTACATGGTGTTGCTCAGTAATGCTCCCCATGCTAATTTGAGAAACTCTCGTCATAACTCTTCTGAATCTCAATTGGTCCTTTTGGGTGAAAGAACAGCTGCTCTAATATAGAGAATTGGTGTGATTGAGAAGGGCTTGAAAAAGATACAATAGGGAAAATACTTGAAAAAAATCAATCAATAAAAAACAACACCCCAAACTGTAGAGGCTAAAGTTACATGTCTTTGAAAGAAAATGTATTTTTGTCTTAACTTGCTGGAAATCCTCTCTTTCAGATGTGTATTAAAAATGGACCACCACTGTCCATGGTAAGTTTATTTTAAAAAAAAATCAGTATAAGAGTGATGAATTAGATGCTGCTTCAGAAATGCACTTGTGAAATAAACCTTGGTTCTCACCAAAGTTCTTTAACATGTGGGAATAAATCTTGTTCCTATGTGTGTTAGGGCATAGAGTTGTAAGCCCAGTCATCCAAACTGTGCAGTTTCTCCTTGTATAGAGAAACCTTGGCATTAATGAGGCCTGTGAGCAAAGGCATTTCTTTCTTTTGTTTACTCTGTTAAAAGTTAGCAGGAGAGGAGATAGCCACTGCAATGGGAGAGTAATTTATTGATTCTAGATGGTACATATGACCCACTCAGACAGACTCTTCTGCAGTTTGTATTCACTGGTAGTCAGTGAAAATATTATCTGCTATCACTGTGAAAAACATTACTGCCAGTAGTTGACTTTGGGGTGGTTTTGTAACCAAAGCAGCATCCACTGAAATTGATGGCGAGGTTCATGTTCCTTTCTGTGGTGGCTGCAGTTGGTTTGTAGTGGGAATTTTGAATTTTGGGAATTGCTTCCTGTACGAACTGTCTGTATTGTAACACTTTGCCAGCTCGTGTCCTGCCCTACAGAATCATGGGGGACAAAATTTATGTTAGAGGCCCAGATCATTCAGCCTGAGAAAATTCCTTCAAAATAGTGGCTTAAAATGCTTCTGTAACAGTAGTGCCAGAGTGTTTTGGATGTACAACTCACATCATACACAGTTAACTCTGCAAAAGCGGAATGTGTTGTGGGGTTTTTGTTTGTTTTATTTTTTGTATACCTTAGTAACCTTTTTCTCTTTCCCCTTCTTCTAGGGTGAATAATTGTGTGGGATTTTCTAACTACAAATTCTTCCTCCTGTTTTTAATGTATTCCTTACTGTACTGTTTGTTTGTTGCTGCTACAGTCTTGCAGTACTTCATAAAGTTTTGGACAGTAAGTTCTAAGGCTTTTTTTGGTTGTTGTTCATTTGTTTAATCCTGCATGCGTTTTTGGAGGCTGCATCAGCATGTTGTCACTCACCATTTACTCTGTTCTGTGGTTCACTGTCATTAATGACATCAATCAAAGTGACTGAAGCAGGAGAACCTTACGAATTTTGATGAATTAAATGTATTACACTGCCCAAGGTGAGTAACAGAGGAAAGGAGTTTTGATGAGGACACTGTGCAATTTCTGTGCTCCATCAAAATTGAGTGGCACAGCTCAGGTTTTTATGCGACTATGGGATACAGGTATGTAGGTAAAGAAAGAACTGGCCATATCAAACAATTACATATGCATATGAGTATATAAAAATATTGACAATTGGAAATCTAAATAACAATTTTGTATCTTCCCAAACTTGTGTATGGATAACCTGCTGCCAGATAAGGCAAATTAATTAGTTGGGAATTGTCTGTGCTCCAGTTTGGAGTCCCTACACAGGCATGTCTGAACTTCATATTAGTGGCTTTTATGATCTGGTATGAGTAGAATGCTAAGATCTGGGCAGTGTGAATGCTGTACATCTTCCTTGCAACCATTATCAGCTGTCAAACAGTTCATACACATACATGCATCCTAATACGGTTAATAACATTTACGTGAAGGCAACAGTCCTTGTATGTCAGTGTTATATTGCTCCTATCAGTTTTGTTCCAGTCACATTCCGGGCTGAGCAGAGTGCCTTCTGTAGCTATTCCCTTTCATCTACAGAAACTTGCAGTGTGCCTTCCTATCTCTAGGGAGAAATGTTAGTGGCAGAATTCCCTTAATCTCTTTCCATTAATGAGCATGTGAAAAATTGCCCCAAGTGGAAGGGTCTCAATCACATCTT
>WAAE01002083.1:0-11776 GCA_013400495.1 Nicator chloris
GAGAAATTCAATCAGGTCCCTAAAGATAAAACTCCCTAAGAAAAAGAAAGAGGGCAGGAGAGAAGGATGTGCATTTAGGACAGGTGCAATCCTGAAATTTACAGTATCTTGTGTCACTAGCCTGCAACGGGTTCAATATATTTCAGTTAGAAAAGGTCAGTGAAAGAGGTGAGAATTTAACTCTAATTAGAGAGATAGATATAAATATATATATATATATAGCAGATGGGATAATAAAACACCTTTCACGTTCAGAGACAAACAAGATGATTTCAAAAAGTAGACTATTGTATTTATGTAAACAAACAAAAAAAAAATTACCATATCAGACATTCCGTATGCATGGAAAATTCTATACTCCTTTGAAACCTGGATTCCTCTTAAGAAAAGAAGTATCTGTCCTGAGAAAAAGATTTTCCCAAAATTCCTTCAATGAGTTAGTGCCAAAAAGAGAATCTGTATTAAGGTTTCAACGGAGGACATCATCTCTAAATGGACATTTGATATTATTTTTAAAGTGTCTTATTAGTTGTGGTCATGAGCCAGTTGAAATCTACAAGATACACCAATACACAGTTTTCTAGTCCAAAGACAAAAATATTATTGCTCGTGATTATTATGAGGAAATCAGAGACATTGACTGAAGTCTGTTGTTTTAGTGCAGCCCTTTCATTTCAGGCACAGAGGTGATTCTCACTTTACACAGCACAGCACAGGTCTCTTCTGCTGAGGTTTGATCATTAAATCAGCTGACAATCTCATGACAGGCCCTGCAGGGAAATCTCCTCAGAAATTTGGCCCTGATAAAAAAGCAAGCAAAAGTCACCCAGGGGCCAGATGCAATCTGAGTGGTGGGAACAGGATAGCTGCCAGAGGAAGTGCATTCCAATGAAATGCTCCCAAGCTGGGTGTACAAAGACAGTGAGAATGTCATTAAACCCGTACCCGAGTGACGATGGCACCTGTCAACACATGCGTTTAGACAATATTATCATTATTGGGCACTTCACATCTTTTTGCATCGGAACTGGGTGTTACAGTCCCCAAAGGAAAATCATAGGTTCAAGTACAGTCAGAAAGCACCATGCTCTGCTCAATGTTTGTATTTCAACTGGCCTATTATTTTTGTACCTAACAAACATCAAGTTTATGGAAATTATACCGCTGCACCAAACTTCTTTCTCTTCTAACATCTTGAGATCTTACCAGGCCTACAATCACCAGAAAGAAGGCTGCAGAGAAGTGGGAGTCAGACTCTTTTCCAAGGTAACAAATTATAGAGGAGGAAATGGACTCAAGTTTCATCATGAGAGGCTTAGGTTAGATAGTTGAAAAAATTATCACTGAAAATGTGTTCAAACACTGGAACAAACTTCCTGGGAAAGAAGTTGAGTCACCACCCTTGAGGGTATTTAAAAGATGCATAGATGCAGCACTAAGGGATGTGGTTTAGTAGTAGACTGAGGAATGCTGCATTTACAGGTGAACTAAATTACTTAAATGTCTTCTCCAACTTAAATGATTCTATAATTCCATTCTATCTAATTTGTGGCTCAGGCCAATATTATTTGACAGCCAAATATAGCCTTCTTTACAAGCTGTTTATACTAAGAAATTTAAACAAAAAAGGTCTAAAAAGTGTTCTATCCAGTATAATCTGATACTAACTCTAAGGTCCTCCGTTTATTTCTCTTATAAAACCTTTTAAAATATCACAACTCTGTTACTCCAAAGTTTGATCTTTTTCCTCTTTTTAATTTTGCTTCTCTTTTTTGACTACTGAAATTATTGATCCTTTTACTAAAAATTAAAATTTATTCTCTTGTTTCAATAGCAATATGGTCAAGAGAGGTATCCATATAAAACAAAATCAGAAATACAGCTTACTAGAACACAGCAGGAAATTATAAGCAGTGCTTGTTATACAGACAAGAACCACTGATCTTTAAACATACCCTTTCAGACATACAGCTCCACAGGAATTGGGAGTTAAAGTTTACTGCCTGCATATCAGCTCAAACCCTGACAAAGGGGTAAGTAACATGTAGAATAGCATTTTATGGGTCAAGAAGTCCTTTCTGAAATCAAGCTCGTTCAATCCCTTTCACTTTCTCTGGCAAACACAGTAAACTACCAGCATAAGCCAGTCAGAAAGTAAACATATTTTTCACTATTTAAAATTACTTAAAGATAACATAATCAAGGCACGACATAGATTGAGGAAGCAAAAGGAAAGGATTATTAGCAGTGTAAAGTAGACTTCAGGCAGGGGAAGCTAGCATCTCTCAGTTTAGTTTGATCTATCATCTGCTTCATCAGAGAACACTTGAAGCTCCCATGAGACATTTCTCTATCTGTGTATCTTTATCTTTTGTGCATGCTAAAATGAAAAATGTCAGTGCTTTTCCATCCTGACTAAACCAGAACAGTTTCTTCAGACTGAAAAGCCTGACTCTTTAAAGAGTGAAAAGAGAATACAGAAAAGTAATTCCTTCTATGCAGTCAGTGCAGCCTTGCCCCAGTTTCCCCATCCCTCTTTTTCCAGCAAGAGATTCCCTGACCTTTTCTTTCAGCTAAGCCTGAGCTCAGGTGAACAGGAGAGAACAGGAAGATGGTGGCTTTAATGCCATTCTGAAGGATTGTCGCTCCACCAAACAAAAAATCTGGTGAGTAATCTTATCCATAAAGCCTTGTCCACCTGCACAGACCTTGTTCCTAATCCCATAAACAGGTAGTTTCCAACAAGGATGGCAACCATGGTCAAGTACCATTGCGTAAAGGTGTTCTCTGAAGTATGGAGGATCTAGGTCTTTTGTAGATCACAGATTTATGGTTCTCAGGAAAGGAGCCCTGTTTTATTTATCAAGTATTTATATAAAGTCTGTACAAGTTGCAGCTTCTGAACAGATTTAAGATCATGGTAGGTTGACCCTAGCTGGGCACCAAGTGTCCACCAAAGCTGCTTTATCACCACCCTCCTTAGCTGGTCAGAGGAGAGAAATTATGAAAAACTGTGGGTTAAGATAAGGACAGGAAGGTCACTCAGCAATTATCATCACATTAAAAACAGATGATTCAGAAAAAAATTATTTTTAAGACTTCTCAGATCAACAGCTCTTACAACCTAGAAGGACAACAATAAGCTTCCTTCACACATTCTTCAACTCAAGTCCATCTTTCTTCTGATGAGGCAGCCTCTCATGCATATGGCTTACTAGACTACATGTACCTGTTCTTGGGGCATAGGGACAGAATGACAAAAAGTCTAGGAGTCTTTGCAATCTGGAGTCATTTAAAGGAGTCATTTGCACCAAAACTAATAACTATGCAAAGCTTGTGGGGCTCTGGATTTTGTCACAAACACTGTATTCTTCCACAGCCCTGATCCTTCAAAAGGTAAAAACAGCTGAGGTACCATAGTCTTTGTCTTGATAAATGATTCATGACTTCCTGTTCAAACTGGCAGAAATTCATTTACACGGGGGAAACTCTACTTTTATGTTTGGAGTAAAATATTTTAGGGTTAATTCACATAGATGGAGTTACAGATTCTCATAGTCTCTACTCAGGCACAAAAAACTTAACCAGGCTTTGTCCCAGTGAACAAGTCCCAGAGCCATCCAGCCACTGGAGCTGGAGACTGAGTTTTTCTTCCACAGGCATGGATCTGCTTTTTGTGAACCAGAAACCTGTTCTAGAAAAGTTCAATTTAAGAAAAACATTTTATGTTTTAGCAAAACAACCAAAGGAAACTACAAAACACACAGTGAAAACTATCCTTTTTAGGTAGAGGGAAGCAGAAAGGAGAAAAGAACAAGAAACAAAAACAAGCATACAAACAAACAAAACACACATACTCAGGATATTTTTTCCCACTGAAACCAGTAAAAAATTTGTCAAAATATGCAATGATCTCACTTTCATGACACTTCTTCTTCAATGTAATTTACTGGACAATTTAGGTGGGTAATTTCTGAGTCATTTTCTATGTTCAACTCATGTGAAATTTTATTCATTATGATCTTCTCACTTGAATAATCACTCAAATATTCACTCTTGATAGCCCAAAGAAAATGCAAAAATGCATCAAAAAAACAAGATACCATAGCAGAAGTCTGAAATTGCACTGGAGTATACTGCTGTAGTTGACATTGGAAGACAGGTAAAAATCAAGCTTTATTTAGAGACCTTAGTGACACAAGTAATCACTCAAAGCATCCTTATTTTTTCATGTATGGCAAGGTTGTAATTCCCAGTTGGTAACTAATCTATTCTATCTCTCAAGTAATTTCTCCATTCTTTATATTTAGATATATTCAAAAATATATTGCAAATTGCTTCTCTTAGTTTTCCTCACTTGTTACAGGGGAATTTCAGTAATTACTCTTCCACTCACATATGCCTAACTAACACGGACTATACATACTTGCTAAAATGTTGTATATTGGACCCTTTTCACTGAAGACCATGATGGTAACCAAAATTTTGGAAATAGCTATCACACTTGAAAGAGCAATGAACTTGTTTGTTATTACACACACAAATTATTTTGATGAGTTTTCCCTGAGTGGGAAAATAGCACAAGAGCTCAAAACAGCCCCAGACCACAAAGCAGAAAAGTGGAAAAGTACTCCATGATTCCAGTCATGTAATTTATCTTCCCTTTTGCCTTCTGTATGTGTTTTCATATAAAAGAAAGAGAATTTGGTAGAATTTTATTATGATGTCATTCTTGGAGTCATTCAATCAGCACATTTGTTTCACAAAGCCCGGGCCAGTCTGATCTTGGTGCTCCTGCAGGATTCTGAGAGCACCAAGCTGCAACAGTGGAAAATCCCAGGCTGGTGGATGAGATAAATCAGGAGCTCTGCGCTGGTGGCTGGAGCAGCAGAATGTCCCTGGCAGGCAGGGGCGGGATGTCCCGGCAGGCCAGGAGGGTGCGGGGCCACCGTAGCAAAAACCAGCAGCGCTGAAGAAGTGGCAGTGGTGGGACAGGGCCGGCCCAGCTCCAGCAGGGCAGGAGGGGGCGAGCTCAGAGTTCCTGGGCACACGAGCAGATGATGGTAGCTTCCCAGGGCCAGAATTGGTGATGACAGTGAACTCCTCTTGCAGCAAGCAAACAGCCTCTCCATCCTCCTTCTGATGTTGAGAGCAAGAGAGCCCCTACCTTCCCCAGCCCTGTCATTTTCCTGCCCCCAAAACTCATGTTATCTTTTTCCCTGCCAGGGAAACTCACAGAGAACAAAAGAAGTGTAGCCCAGTGCTCACTCCTCTCCTGACTTTTGGCCACCTCTTTTGTAGGGGTTAAACACCCGTAAGTACCAGCATTTAATCTTCTAGCAACTTATGGGAAAAAATTCCACAAGTTTAAAACAAACAAATGTGACCCCCAACATCTCTGAAGGTCATGCAAGGTTTTTCTTAGATAACTTGCAGCCACAATCACTGAATACTTTGCACGTTTCACCATTCTCCCTCTAGAAAGAAATATTTTTTAAAATTTTTTGTAAACCTTAGTAAATAGTAAGCCAGAATCTAGCAAATAAATTGCCAGACATAGTCCAACTCTGTAGAGATTTTAGAGAGGCAACCACAAGACTGGAAGGAAAAAGATTTATTAAGTGTCATTATCTACAGCACACAATTTCATTATTAACAGCACTTCTAAATCCAGCATAGGGAAAAGAGATGGGTTTCAGTCCTTACAGCCTATAAGAACATGGAAATAATAGTTGGGGGGAGCACATTTTGAACAGTGGAAAAATTCTGTGTTCACACTGAAGGTGGTGATTGATGCTTGTATTGCATTGGCAGGCTCCTTTAGCTGCATCTAATTAGTAGCACGTCTCTCCTTACAAAGCTGGTTTTGTTGTACACCATGGCTGCTTTCAAATTTGAGGGAAACAGTTATATCTGTTGTAGGACTCCTGTTCCAGGTAGTAAACACTCGATTTTCTCCTTCACTATATTAAATCCAAACTTTTCATATAGTTTAATGTAAACCGAGAAATTTTTAAACCATGATAATTACAGGTGAGGACCAGAACAGACCATGCAAATTTAGCATAAATGTCATTTTATGTGTCTCTTGTCTCTAAAAAGAGATTGATTTAAATATCAAGGCTGAAGCATAAAATAGGTATTGTTTGATTTAAGAAAGGCGTTGGAGGTCCATGCTCTTTATCTTGAAAGTAACATTACTAGGATGACAATGATGAATGCTTGTTAAATTTCACAGAATACAATGGAATCAGGGATATGAGGAAGTGTTTGGAATGACAAGCATATCAAGCGTTTCCTAGAGGCATAGTGCTGGCATCAGAGACTGATAAGCTCCTATTCATAATATATTCTGTCAGAACTTGAAGGAAAGTGTGTTTTCCTATATAATACAGCAGAGGAATATAAATATAAAACTGTGGAAATCTGCCTCTAAATATAGCTCAAAATATACTGAAGTACTCTATCATTTCAAAAAAAGTCTGAGCAAAAGGCAGCACTTCTTTCTGGAGGGATGGATGATTGTTTGACTTGGAAGTTAACTCTCACCTGGACACATTATTCTTTTTTGCTCCATTTGAACCACTCAGTTCTATTTAAAATACAGATTTTTCCTTGTCTAGGGTCAGCAACGTGTCAAAGAGCCAACAGGCCACGTCCAGGGCTCTCTGGCTGGAGCTACAGGTCGTTTCACTCAATGAAGTTTCACTCAAAGTCCCTGTCAGTGAGGTTGCAACAGGACAAGACATTGTGCAGTCCTCCCCTTTTACCCAAAGAGTGATCTGAGTGACCTGTTAATGCAGAAGGTAGGTACCACTGTCATTGTCATTGGCAGGCTTATTATTCTTCAATTCTAGGAAGGGGAGACAGAAAACGAAAAAAAGTGCTTGGCTTCATGCTTTAACTCTTACACTGAAAATGCCAAATGCATTGGTGACTTCTGGCATTTAGACATAAAGATTTCACTGGGGAGCGGACTGGGAACTTTCAGCCAAACAATCTCATAGCAGACAAATATTCTTGGCAACAGTGACACAGCAGGGACAGAATCATACCTGTGATTCAAACAGAGCAATCCCAGTCTCACAGCAATTGGCAGGAGTTTGGTGTTAACTTTAATATTGTCCAGATTTCATCCAGGGGACATTCCGTCCTGCCAAGTCAGTTGTACTGCCTGTGCATACCAACTATCATTTATTTCTGTTAACAGTCCAGTGAAAAGCTGTTGTCTTTGACTATATTAAACACCATGGAGAGAAAAAACGTTCTGTGCCACAAAGCCAGTGCTGAAAGGATACACCTGTTCTATTCGAAGGGAAAAGATATAATCTCACATTTCAGTTTTTAGCAAGCACTAATGCAAGAAGAGCAGTGCACTATGTACTGAGAGGAAGAAAGCTCAGAGATTAATAGAATGGAGATGATAATAGCCTCACATTTGAACAGTTTACTTTTCAAAGGCAACACAAGGACAAATTGCTTCATGCAAAGAGAAAATTAGTTTCCAAGTTGTGTGCTTTCTACAAAGAGTCAAGTTAATTATTCAAACCAGAGGCCCACGATTTCTCACAATTTAGTCATTATGTTCTGACACATTCAGGATCAGTGTGCTGCTTCTTATCAACAAGACTTTGATAATTAGCTTAGACATACCAAAATTTCTGGAGAATTCAGTAGTAAGCAGGTACGATATCCTAACAGGGGTTGTATTAGGCATTTCTCCACACAATAATATATTAGCAATCACTGTGACATTTTCTGCCCTCAGGGATTTTGGCCTTGCTCATTTTTACAACTTGCTGGGAAATAAATTATTTCATGACAAAGGTGTAATCCAACACACGACTCTGTTTACCCTGATCTGTACAGTAGCAGGTGTCTCAGAATTAAAGAGAAGTGACATAAACACCAGAGAAGAAAATGGAGTATTCATCTTGACTGAACAGCCGTGATCTATCCTGGTCCTGCAGACTGTGGGAATGCAGTCGTAGCTACTCTGATCCTCACATCACAAATGTCATCATGACAGACTGAAAATATTTCTGTTGCCTCCTTTTCAGCAAAGCCAAAATAAATTTTGAAAATACAGCTTCCAACTTCAAATCCATCTCCAGAAAAAAAAAAGGAGCTGAACAGTTATAATATTGTGCGAATTTTCTTGCTCATATATGAACGATCATGTGGTTAATCTTGTACTGGTTACAGGGAGACTTACACTGCAGAACTCAAAGTCTTACTTATAGATATCTACAACATGGAAGTGGCCTCATGCATGGTTTTGTTTAACGTTTCATAAAATGGAAACAAGAGAATCTGTAACACATTCTGGTTTTGGACAGTCCAGATAAAGGCAGAAGTACCCCTGACACAGAAAAATAAATAAATAAATAAATTTTAAACATTAGGAGGAGGAACAGAAGATGAGAGAGTAAAACAAAAAACCAGGAAGTTCTTATCTGAGCAATTATAGTTCAAAGTAAATTGTCCTGACTTATTCATAGCACAGTCAGATTGTGATATTATAAACTACTTGACTACAATCACAGGGCAACAGGGTTAGTAGATGTTTGTAATGATTTTATTTTACACTGTATAATAGCTATGACAAGTCTAGATCTTTTTTATTCTAAATATAAAATCAAATCTTGTTGCATTGTGCTGCATAATATAAACACAGAAGAACATGCTATGGATGTTAAGAATGACTAATACAAATATTCTTTGTACTACAGTCTGATGAAAAAAACTTAAGCCAGATGGCCCAACACCCTGTGCAGCTGGATCATAAAAGTGTGCAATATGGAATCCACCACTTCCTGGGCATGAGATTATTACCATGGTTGATTGCTCTCATTGTGAAAAATTTTCCACTTGTGTCCAATTGGACATCCCCAGGAGCAATTAGTACCTACTCTCCCATTCTATCTTTTCCATGTGAATCCTGGCAAAAAAGGAGTTTCCATCTTCTTTTTAGCCACTGCAATACAGTGATAAGATTTCCACACAGCTTTCTTTTCTCAAGGCTGAACAAACCCCAGTCATCCTTTCCCCACTCAGCAGACTTCCGAGTCCCCTGGACCACCATTAAGGCCCTTCTCTGGACTGTCTCCAGCCTCCTGGTATAGGGACTAAAGATGAGCACAGTATTCCAGGAGCGACCTGATAAGCACTCAGTAGAGTGGGATAGTGGTGCCTTTGTCTCTGTAGGTGATGCACTTTTTGATGCAGTCCAGCATTACCTCTCTTTTCCACAGCATGCTCTGTACATTCAGTGTGGGTTTGATGTCTACCAGGATCCCTGGGTCTGTTTCCACAGGACTGTTCCCCTTCTGGGTGTCGCAGCGCTCCCAAAAGGTGAAGGCAGTTTTCACCTGTGCCCTAGCTAGCAACTGAGCGTTGCAGCAGTTCAGAGTACAGCCCTCGGTCCGGGGCTGTCACTTGCCCACAGACTTCCAGCTGTAGCTTTTGGGTTCTTTGCCCTCTTGCCTCTCGGTATCCGATGAGCAGTCCAGGACTACAGTGAAGAAAGAAGCAGACTCTTGCTCCGGGAAAGAATCTGGTTTATTGAGAGTCCCTGTTGGGAGCTCTGCATCCAGGGGAATCCAGGGAGCAAGAGCGGGGATTAGGGTTGTGCAGGGGATTTTATACAGGGGGAGGAACAGGGGGAGTCAACAGCAAACAACCAATAGTGAACGGGGGGTGTTACAGAACAATTATAATTGACATGAATCATGGCCATTAAACCGGGAATAGGGAGGGATCCCAGGGACCCCAGCCTATCACTCGACGCCCTCCCTAGAACCTTCCAGGCGAAGGGGACAGGCAGCCGAGTGACAGACAAGGGCCTGAGGGATGGGAAATGGAGATTGACATGAACTACCAAGAAAACTGGGAGGGGAAACTTTAACTGACATAAAGAAGAAACCAAAAAAAGAAACAGGACAAAGGGGGAGCAGTGGTTGCAACCAAAGGGTTGCACACTGCAACATCTGGGTAGATCGCACGCTGTGCTGCCCTCCTGGATTATGTTTTCCCTGGTGCAAGAACTTACATTTGTCTGCGCTGAACTTCATAAGGTTAATATTAGCCACTCTTCCAGCCTATCCAGGCCTTCCTGTACTGTGGTTTTCCCTTCCCAAGAACTCATTTCCCATTAAGTTTGGTACCTCCACAGGCATCATCACTGTACATTTGATCCCACTGTCCAGATCACGTAGGAAGATAATCAACAGCTTTGGGCCCAGCACTGATCCCTCTCACAGGGGGACTCCCCTGTGAGGTTACCAGCTTGGAAAGGAGCTGTTTACCACCCCCATCTGTGGGCCCATGAGCCAGGGCCCCACTCACCCCACACACTTCTTGTCCAGACCATCACACATCGGTTTCTCTGGGAGGAAGCTGTGGGAAACTGTATGGAAAGCATTGGAAAAATCTAGATAGAAAATATCCACCACTTACTCCACCAACCGAGCAGGATTGAAAGAGAAAAGCTGTAGTTTGGATACTTCAAGCAACTGAGAAGATCTAGGGATACAGAAATACGTACCTTTCTCCTAGAAGAGATTGAGGTAGTTATTCTTACGTGATGATGAAACATCTGGTAAATGCCTTACATGCCCTGTTATTGTCAACAGGTAAAGTGAGAAAATAAGACTTGGAATTTTCAAGCCCCTTCATTAATACTTACTTGTCACTGCATTTTTAGGAAATATTTCATCTCTCCCTGGGTTTAAATTGCAGCTACAAACAGTTCAAGAAATTTTTCGAGGAAGTTCAAAAGAATTCATGACAAATCAGCTTGTTAAAAATAGCATCTCAGAATAATAATTCTTGCACAGATTCAGGCAGAAACACCTTGGTCTCCATCTTTGGGATCCATGCCTTCAATGAGGTTCTGGAATAAACCATTTGTCTTATTCACAAGTTGAAATTAGCCTCACTAGAAGTCAGATAAATAATGGTGCCAGTATGAAGGTATACCTGCTGCTCTGTCTGTGATATTTCTCATAACTATTTTCTTATCAGCAGAATACACAACATTTATGGAAAATTAGTAAGAAACATGAATTACATTTGTGTTTTTCTTATCTTCTTCTAACATTCTTTACAGGGTTAAGGAGATACGAAAAAGACTGATTTTGTTGCAGGAAAATATGGAGAATTAATTCATTCCAACAGCACACAAATAGTATTTTAACAAGTGTTCAGTTACTGCTGTAGTTAAAATAGTGATCTGAAACACACAGCCATCTTTTAGCAGGTAAAATCCATAAAAGGACACTTAAATTTGTCTAAAAGTTGTAATAGTGGACCAAAGCTGTAAAGAATATAACCCACTGATGGATAACAGTTTTCACAGTAGCACAGGATATCTGAGTGGGAGAAGTGAGCAGACATTAAGGAACTTTTCCAATAAAATAAATGGTTCTCTTTAGTTACAAACAACTAAAATTACTGTATGCAGCAAATATACTGTAGTTCATTGTGTCACCAATATTTTTCAGTTTTCAGATAAGGGTAAAAGATTACATTACTTTTATTTTCAGTGGCAGTTTTGTTGCCAAATATAAAATATTTAACCATGAAGGCAGTCATTATTCTCCTGCTGTTGTCGTCTGATTAGTTCTTATAATATAAAACAGAAATTCGTTATATCCCTCCATATCACAGGTCTAGCTGAAGTGGCTGATAAATGTCTCTGAGAACAGAGATTATATATATATATAAATATATTAAAGTAATAATATAATAATATAAAGATAATAATTATAGTAAT
>WAAE01002085.1:5301-99852 GCA_013400495.1 Nicator chloris
ATGGAGAAAGACCTAGATGCTACATCAGCTTGAGATGAATATGAAACAGCAGAAATGTGCAACGATGAAAAAGGTGATAGAATTGTAGGACATCTAAATTAAAGAACTTAAAGCAGGCAAAGTAAGACATCAGTAAGACTTCATATGGACCAGCCTTTCAGTTACAAGAGGGGCAAAACGGTACAAAGTGGTACCATTTAAAAAATGGTACCCCCGTACCATTGGTGTTTAGCTCACAAAAATAAAGCAATTAAAAAAATAGCCAGGGCAAGAAAGCCAGCTGACTGAAGAAGTTGCTGCTTGCATACTTTTTTAGCTCCACTAACTTGAAACAAAGGTTTGGAATTTCTAACATTTTAACCAGCCTTCTAATTGTGAGAATCCAATTTGCATGTCTCGGATGCCTTTTTCTTGGTTTTTTCCCCTGCCCCTTGATTCCCTCATGCGAATGAGTAATTCCTGACTGACAGATGTCTCCAATGCCTTCCAAGCAAAATACAAGAGCACATATTTCACAAAAGCAAATGAACTGAAGAGCTGACCATTTCTCAAGGGAGGCTCTACAAGGGGCATCAAGACAGTAACACAGCTAAGAGAAGGAAAAAGTACATGACTTGAGCTTCATCACTGAAGGCTTCAAGGGAACCCAATTGTTACTAAAAAGAATTATATCAGGTCTGACAAACAAACATGACAGAATAAAAGACAGCAGTTATCTTCCTAATTTCCACACAGAAATCCTGACAGCAGTGGAACATGAAGGATAAAGTTTTCATGAGCCTACATGTCCTGTAGACTAAGAAAATAAATACCAATGTCACAGTCAAAAACAGTACTATGAACTAGAATTTCCTTTCTTAGTTCTAAAATATCTCAGTATAAATCTTACCTTAGATCTCCAATCTTAGCTTAGATCTCTTTAAACAATTTTATTAACTATCAAACCAAACTTACCTTCAAATGCAACTTGGCAAACAGAGGACCAGACTACTCAGACCTAGTATGAAATAAGTTAATTAATTAAAAAGACAAACACAATGAGGACTGTCACTTACATCTTGTAAAATCTTCTGTGCCTCTTCTTGGGTTTCAAATGTAACAAAGCCATACCTAAACAAAAATGACATAAGCTAAGCCTCTAAAGCTTGTATTTACAGAGTGCATCATTACTTGATGTATAGTACAAGTAACATTACAAGGTAAACTAACGGGTAAAAAAATAACCGTAGAAGCAAAGATTGAATTAACAACTGTATTCTTAGCATCTTCCTTATGACATTAGAGTATGTGGTAACCTATCACCATGAATGACCAGCTGTTCCTGTTACTCAGCCTATGCCTTAAATTCCTTCATTGCTATTAAACAAGGATTCTGATCTAAACCTTTCATTTGTTGTGGTGACCAAAGATGAGACACCTGGGATTTTTTTGGAAGTTAATATTATACTGTAATTCATAGTAGAGCTCCCATCTACCTCAGCAACCACTGTGAATGCTCTACACTGCCACAAGCACTATCCACTATTTTACACTGAATTTTCAGAAAAAGCAGTGATGCAGCCATTATCTGTGAATTCTCATGTAATTCTTAACATGATTAGCATTAAAAAAGAGGTCTGTGGAGATCAAGGAGGAAGCAATTCTCATACTTCGTGACACAGTGTGTCTTTTACCACACCTCTTCTAACTGCTGCAATAAATCAGACAGGCTTTCTACTCACAAATCCTGCTTTTCCAAACTCCCTCAATTCATTCCCAGAGTAATCTTGGTGGCACTGCCAGTGCAAATGAAGTATTTGAATGTATACAACACATAGATAAGAAAACCCAAAAGTCCTCCCTCCCCCACTAAATCTGACTTACTAAATTAATACATTTTTGAAAACTTTTAGTATTTCCAGACACGATTTGTTAGGGTCATAGCTCATTTCTCAGGGTCAGATTACACGAGGTATGAGCCTCTGCCCCTCCTGCCAGCAGATCAGACTTTGCAATACAAGGTGTCATTCTCTGTGAGCATTCGTATGCTAATTCAAATACAGAGGTTCAGTAAATCTCTGACCAGCTGTTCTTGCAAATTTGTGGGCTTTTTTCATACCGTCTTCTCTAAAAAACCTGAAAATATTTCCAAGTTGAAAGAAGACAAAGTATTTTCCTGTTTGGGACCTTACCTACACAGACTTTTCACTCTGTAGACCATCTGGACAATAAACTAATAGATGTAATCACAAACTCTTAAGTTTTTAAAATCACTTGTCAAGCAGAAGCAATAAAGGCTGTGCTTGGAGTTCAGTAGAAAATCTAACAGCACAGAAAATAATTATTTTCCAACATATCTGCCATGAGACATATGTTGGCAATCACAACTGCACAATTATCATGGGTTATATGGACATACACTGCAATTCCCAGATACTTCTTGGAATTGACTAAAAGGGCAAGAGGCTTGGTGACAGATCTAGGACCAAGTCTCTGATGTCATGCAAGTACACTCTCTGTGCTAAAAGCTGCAGCTCAGCACATAACTTATTGATACAGATTAAGCTCTGACAGCATTAAAGCTCTCCTTACTGCTCAGGAGAAAACTTTAGAGGTGAACTCTCATGCACATTCCTTTTTGCTTCAGCCCTCTTTCCCCTCTTCTTTGGCAGTGCACTTCCCCACCTTATTTACATCACCATCCTTTGGGTTACAGCAATAATTTTATTATGCAATCTTAATCTTTCTCTGTATTTTTTGTCATTTCTCCTACTGGTGACTTCCAGTCTCAGTCTCCATTTTATGTAACCATGATTTAGTATCAGAATTGTCCCCTATGCTGCTGTTCCAATAATCTGTTACTGCCATGCACTCCAGCACAATCGGGTGTATCTCAGCTCCTCCTTCTCCTCTTTAGGCTCCCTTCCATACTGGATTTCAGTAATAGAAATAAATATATTTAAGAGCTAAATAACCTTACTAGGATAATCTACTAAGTGAGTCACTAAGAAAACCTGAAAAAATGGAAACTAATGATTTTATCCTAGCTGCACACAGCTTCATCATACATCAACATGACTAATAGTTTTAGTTATGCAAATTGGAGACATTCATCTAGAGATATTAAAGGGCAAGAACAGATTTTTACATACATGCAGTAATCGAAACATCAGTGACAAATTATTATGAGCTATAAAAATCAATCAGGTTTACTATAGTCAGCTTTCTGTTATTTTCAATTTCCACAATACACTTGTTCTACTATACTAACCCCTTTGATACTCCAGCTCTGTCATTTATTATCTTCACTTCTGTCACACTGCCATACTGAGCAAAAAACTTCTTCAGGTCATTTTCATTAGTCTAGTACAGTAAATCAAGAGGGGAAAAAAAAAAAGGAAAAGTTGGTTTGCATAGTTATTCAATTAATTGAATTAATTGGTTCAATGTTTACCATAAGACTATTAACAGATATACTTTGAATGAAGTTTGCTACAAACTAATTATAACCCTGCATATGAAGACAGAAGAATGAGCAAGTATGAGCCTCAGGGCCCATTTAACTACTGCATTAATTATTCAGCAATAATTCTAGAAACTTCTCATTAAAACTTCTCATTAGTAGATTTATGCAACAACTGTCCTTTTACAGTTAAGATCACTGAAGCAGGTGTACTAGATCGGAATTTTAGTTTGTTAATTACATGCTAGAGCAGTTTACAGTATGAAAAAATCAGTGTCATATTTTCAACTGCAACAAAGTACAGCATACACATATATATAGGCCACATAAATGAAAAAACTTCCCCTAAACCACAGTGATTTAGTGATCAAATCCATTGAATATATCATGATCCCTCTTTCTGAAGTGGTTTTAACGTGAGAGTCTGCAAATACATACAGGCACACTATAGGAACTCCCCACTGTGAGTAAGAAAATGTTATTTCAATGAAGATTGTCTAAGTCAACTTGGAAGTAACTGCCCCATTCCAAGTCTGCAGGAAATAAAACAACTTTCTAATGTAAAGGCTCACCTAAGCTTTGTGAGCACTCCTCTGCCTTCTATGAATCCTTTTTTTACAATGTAAGCATATATCACATATGATGTTGTAAGCACCATGTTTGAGTTTTAAGTTTTGTTCCACGTAGTCCTTAGTTAATGCTGCACCTAACCCTGGGAGAAGCATGGTTATATGCATGGCTATACTTTCCCTTAACTTAAAGTATACCACGTACTGTTTTACTTCTAAGTGAATGACTTTGATTGTTTGTATACAATTCAGTGAATCCTCTCCAGCATATCAAAGGTTTATGTGCCTCATCCAAGTCTGAAATTGATCAGTGCTCACAGCATTACCCAAGGACATAAGGGCTTGCTACACGAGACAATGAATTTGGAAAGACAAACGTTTATGTGCAGAGCAGTGCATTGATGGGGAATAAAATGGAAATGCTGTTCTAAGATGCACAGTGAAATCTGCAAGCATCTGTGCAAACATGATATTTAGAAACTTATGAGAAACACATTCAGGACTTGCTTTTTCCTGCTTACGATAAGACAAAGGTCAGATTCTTTAAGGAAGGTAAAGGCTTAGCATTAGCCTATGTCAGTGACACACGGCCTGCACCACTAAAGAAAGAGCTCTTCAGACCAAGATAAAAATGTTCCCAACTGTAACTTCCCTTGCTGAATTGTTTCTCTAAATTTGAGACCAGCTGTTTCCTCTTACAAACAGGAATCACTGCCATGGTGATAGACAAAATGGCAAAATCACAAAAGAGCTTGTTAGAAAGCAAGTAAGTTTTTGTTGATTAACCATCTCCCTTTTTCACAAAAATAGTCAATAGCTTTTGCATTACCCAAAGTAACCTGAATAAGACCTTTGGCTTAAAAAAAATACTCCAAAAAACCCCAATACTTTTTGCCATGGGATTGCCAATAGAAAGCAATTCAAGACTGACATATAAACCCTATGAGGATTAGATCAGAAATTTAAGGCGGTATTTGATATAAAGAATTATACAAAACGGAAGAGCAACTAAAACAGCTATAGAGGTTTCATCCCTTCTATTTCCTCTCTCCTTCACAAAAAAATTCCGTCCTCTTTATGATTACAAACATTTTTAAACTGCTGTTGAAAACACAATTTCATAACAAATTTTGAAGTATCTATAACTGAATCAAGCCAAGAGACCCTTAAAAAAGACCAGGAAGTATGATAATTAATAAAAATATTGATGTTAGACAGAAAATTATTTTAACCTTTGAAATTGCAGTGAAGACAGAAGAGAGCAAGAGAGGTCTTTTTATAGCTCCAGTAGTTTGGTTACTATTGGTAAAGGAGTAAAATTTTACTTTTTACTGCTTGTAAAAAGCTACTGTGCCACTTTAATAAAGTCCAAATGTACTGAAGGTCTTGTACATTTTAAAATATGAACACCTCTATTTGAATTATCTCAGCCAAATAAACTAGAAGACTCCGCAATTTCTTGCATTTGTTACACAAAATAGTCTGAGTGAATTGTCAGTTCTTGCTCCTCTTCAAATGAGTCAGTACTCAGAAGGTCTCAGCCTAGGAGGATTAAGGCAGGGAAGATACTCTTGGCGGGAACAAAGCAACAGCTAAGCACACCATGCATGTTTTGCAAAAGTCAATGGCTTAATTAATTATCTAAAGCAGGAAAAGAGAAAAAACCTTAACCTTAAGCTTGTCGAAAACATTAAAAGCAAGTGAACAAGGTAGGAGTGGCCCAATGTTTACTGCTATTTAAAGATTTTAGGGAATACACAAAGGCACAAGCATTCTAAGAATTAAGATCAATACCACAAATTACCCAGAGAAGCTTACATACTTCTTTTACAAACAAACTCTTGACTTTGAGAAAATTACTATGGTGAGGAATACACACACTGTAATTCTTTCGGTGAACCAGAAGTGTTAGAGGAACAAAAGCCACCGAAGTTTGCTCCACTGGCCATATGAAACATTGTGACAGTTTATTAAATTACACTAAGTGGTATACATAAACAAAACCTACACACTTTCCTGACACCAGCTCTGCTGATGACAAAAGCTATCTTTGAAAAAAAGAAAACTCTGAAGAAGCGGTGTGTCAAAAGCTTCTAACAGCCAGGTGGAAGGAGTCAACTTTGAAGGACAGTTATGCAACTAAAGGCTTAAAGCTTTATTCTCTGCTGTAGGTTTGGCTATTGAATTGGACTTACCAACTAAACAAATACGCATTACTGTGTCTCTCTTTTTTTCCCCTGTTGATTTTTATACAGTCATAAATTATAATTTAGGAGCAAAAAGAGGGAAGAATACCTTAAAATCAATTCCACCAACAAAGACACGATTTGGAGTAACTGTTCCAAACCTTGGAGAACCGATCAGATTATTTAACCTCACCGGTGACACAGTGTTGGGACATGAAGGTAAAGATTCTGTTTGCATCTGATCAGTGGCCTGCTAATTGAAAGAAAACATTTTCAAAATCTTACATGTTATTTGTCAGTAAATGAAACAACTCTCAATAGATAATGCATACAGAATTTTTTGGAAGGCACAGCAGATAGTGAACATTAACCATGTATTTTTATTCAGAATGTAGCTCAATTTCAATCAATTCAGTAACTTGGTGAATACACGCTGGTCTGAAGTCCAACATTAAACACTCCTCTAAACCGGTCACCAATCTTGGTTCAACTTGCAAAGCACCCTGCTGCACAAGTTTCAGGTTATGAATTCTATTATACAAAATATCTTCTATCTACTAGAAGCCCTTACTTTAAACATATATAGAATGGACATTTTAAACTCAGTCTGTGCTCTCACACACATCTACACAACTCTATTCTCTCCAGCAGCCTCTGGTTCATTTTCGAAGTGCCAAGACCCATAATTCCATCACATGAAACCAAAAAGCACTGCACACTCGATGAGAACAGATCTTGAAGACTGCTATTTTAATTCAACACCCTCTTGGACTACAAACACAGTACACAGTTGTCTGAACAGAAATTCCCTCTGCATAAGAACAACCAGGCTGCTCTTGCCCCAGTAAAGGAACATAACACAATGGGATATCATGGAAACCATTATTTGGTGAAGCCAGCCTGATATTTTAACTTCCAGCATGCTTACACTTGTGAACCGTGAAACTTTATTGTGAACTCTTTTCAAAACAAAACAATACTGCCTTACAAAGCCAACCCTAACTGTGATGATGATAGCTGGAAAGCAGCCACATAGTATTGTCACTACCTTCTCCAAGAGGATTATTTGATACTTCTTTAGCTACCTAAGAGTTACTCCTACTAATTCTAAGTAATAGGTTAACGCTATTATTGTGGATATCTTAAAGACAATAAATACAGCTTAGTTCACACAATTTTAGTTTCAAGGAAGACACAACTCCTTTCCAAATGTACTAAAACACACACACTTGGGTCAGACGAAAACCTGAAGTTGCTAACCTGATCTGTTTAAGAGAATCTAATACACATCTCTCCTACTGGGAATACACTACCCTAGAGTACTAACCTGAACAAACCCTACCTCTAGTAGGCAAGGAACCAACACAGTCACTACAGTCCCCAAGAGGACTCGTTTTTGCAGCAAAAACTCCTGAGGGACAAAACAGGTTACACCCTCCAGCTCTCACACCAAAGACAACGCTCCAACTGTACAATCATCTAGCAAGTGTGTTCAGCACGAAAACTTCTGGATTCAACTATAACAATTAACAGTTAACAGCACAGCCGAAATGTATTCCTTACCTCAAAGGGCCCAAACTGCATTTTCTCCATACATGTTTTAAGAGTTGATAGATTAAAATGAGTCATAAATGCAAAAATCCCAGTGGAAGAAATGAGAAATTAAATGCACCACTTATGAACTCACAATAGTAAATACAGTAAATCTCAATGAGTTTTAAGTGCTACATGTTAAAACTTGTATTGTGATAACCACCTCTTTATAATGAGTGTGGCAATAAGAAAACAGTATAAAAAACCAAGTTTGTGCTATCAGCACACCACTCACATAAATATTTGTTTCTACTATTTTGTAAGCTTCCTTTTTTTCAGTTTTCCCAAACAATATGGATACACAGATTAATCAATATCTTTATGGACTACTTAGTGCGTCTGGCAACTGCTCATGAGCAGATTCGCTATTTTCATTTTTACACTAAACACACTCACGGTCAAACAACCTAACTCTCCGAAGGCCTGGTGGTTAAGCACACTTAACTCCCCGAACACCTGTACTTTCCGCAGTCCGTGTGCTGCAAGGTCCGAGCCAGACCCGGTTGCCCCGGCACCGTGTCCCGCACACCCGGGGCCGCCAGCGGCTTCTCCACAGCCTGAGGCCGCCACAGACAAAATGGCGGCCCCGCGCGGGCGGGCGCGAGCCAGGGCGCCCCAGCGGGACGGCTCCGCCGCCCTCCCGCCCTCCGGGACGGCTGCCTGGCCCCGCGGCCCCGTCGGGCTCCTCACCGCGCCCTCGGGATCCATCGGTCCTCGCAGCCGCCTCGGCCCCAGCACGTTCCCGGCACGCGTCGCGCTCCTCAGCTCCGCCTCGCGCCCAGCTGTCGCGCACCAGCGGGGACGGGCCTGCAACGGGCGGGGGAGGCTCAGGCTGGCGGCGGCGCTGAACGCAGGGTGCAGCGCTGCGGAGCGGCCCTTCCTCGCCCCAGCGGCCTGCTGGGTGCCCTTCTGCTACACGCCTCAGCCCGCCTTCCCAGGAGAAGTCACCCCGTTCGGAAATCCCTCTCCGCGCAGCCCCCGAGTACTTCCACGGGATCGCTGCGACGGGGCGGCCGGGCGTGCTTCTGCCCCGGCACCTCCCCGCCTCAAGGCCCTGGGGCTGCCGGTCCACCCGCGCCGCCCGGAGCGGGCAGCTCGCGGCCGCTACAGTGCCCGGAGCCCCGGCCGCTTGTGCCGCTGCCCCAGCGGGTATCGGGCTGCTCTGCGCTCCCCTCCCAGCGGGTACCGTGGCACCGGCAGCCTCCGCGCAGCAACAGCACCGGGGTGGCTGCTCCTGGCTGGCTCCCCGGGGTGGTAGCTCTGAGGAGGGTGCCAGTACTACCCTTCGGAACCGTGCTTTAAAGCTCTGAGTCAGCCCAGGAACCTCCCTCCCAATTTCCCCATCACCTGGGGAGGCAGGAGGCAAATCCCAGCTGGGTTTTTATCCTCCCAACTAGGGCGTGAAACAGGGAGGAAAACGGGCATGCATTTCATCTGATCTCTGTGGGAGAAATACGAAAATGCCTAGGGAGGCAGTTACCTGTGTGTGGCTTACTAGGCCATACTTGATGGGGGTCAAAACATAGTTTAGACTTAACAGCTATCAACGTGAAGAAAAAGTCCTTATTTCAACTCAAAGAATCTTACTAAGGTTTCCAAAAGACTCTTGAGTAGGCAGGCTAGCTTGAGAACAGCTGTGGGTCTGGGATGACCTTAGAGACAAAATTTGGGGTCTGCTCAAGAGCGCTAGAAAATAATACCTTAATGACCACTCCCCAAAATACTCCAACTCAAAATATTCTTTTTTCCGCCCTTACTGAACTGGAGGAGAAGCACCAACAGTAATGCTTGTGTCAAGTGTACTTCTGTGGTCATTTACTGAACAGCACTACAACCTGCTCTCCTGTTCCCTAATTTCATCCTGACTGCAAATGCTTTTTGCCCTTAGAATATCTGGTATTAAACAGGCCTGGAAAAAAGTGTGATTCAAATGCCAAACTCATAATCAATGCAGGTACAAAGGTAGAGCCTGACAAAAATCCTTGATCTGATGACAGCAGGAGCTGGCATACAGACAAGTGTGCGCTGAGAGAACAACGCCAGTGGGAAAACTTTTTCAAAGTCATCAAACATGCACAAGCTAAGTCACTGCAGCTCAACTCTGAGACTCAATGCCAGTATCACTACTATCATTAGTTACTCTCATGGTTTACATTTTTCCAGTGCTTTAAAATAAAGACTTCAAGGAAGAGTATCTTAACAATGTCTACATTATATTTTAGTTGAATTCAAATATTTGTATTTTGCTTTATGCAAATTATACCCATCCCACCTAAACCAAACAGCCCTTCACATCATTTAACTCTCCCTGAGGCACAGCACAGACCTGCAGTCCTGATGGGACCCTACACAACTCCTTAATTTTTTCATGTTGCTTCAACACCCATCAGCTTCTGCAACATTACTCTTATCACACAGAATAAAAAACCACAATCCTAGAAAAGTTTCTAATAATTCTGTGCCTGTAATATATAACAATATAATGCTTAACTCTTACTATTGGTTTTTGGTTTTCATTTTAGCTGAGAAAACTGTATAAAAGTAAAGGTGATTTTAGCAGAGCTGATAGGATTTTTTAGAAGTACTTATTTTGTGAGATTACAGAACTCTGCTGAATCGCATTCACTGGCTTTTATGAATATTTATCAGACAGCAACAAAGCTTATCCTGAGAACAGCACTACATTTTAATGATGTGAAAGGCAGAATAGCCCAAGCCTTTCATGTGTTTCATATCTTAATTTGGGGAATTTAAAGTGAGAACAGCTGAAAGAATAAACAAACATTCAGAGACATGAAAGTGTATTTTACATAGCTTTAATTATTGTATCTTCTACGTTATACCTCCCCCTTTAGTTAAGAAACCCAAATCTGGGACATTCACATTTAAAATAAGACAGTTGTGACAAAAATAGGACCTTTGCAAATAAATGAGAAAGATTGAGCTATTTTTTACTGTGATGATTTAAAACCTGAAAATTCAACACACCTAGAATTGTAGCAAGATTACAAGTAGAGCTGGTAAAAAAATAGTGCCATGCACAGAAGAATTGAATATCACAACAGAGGCTGCTGGGCTCCCCTGGTACTGCATGGCTGCTTCATTAAGGGAATTGTTTCCTGGCTGAGGGAGCCACTCTCAAAGGAAGTCAGGAGTGTGACTGTTTTTCCTGATTCCACATGTCAGCAATATATACAGCATGAAATGATCTCCCCCACTGTTCTCTTCCACAAATTAAAAGGCAGTGCTGGAGAGCAAAAAGGCAGTAAAAGACAAGAGTCTGACTATGCTGGTTCCCGTAGGGTTTTGCCTTTTGTCTTTTTTTTAGCATCAGAGAAAAGTCAGAGGTTAAGTGAGGAAAAATAAACTGAAAAAAAAAGCAAGAGAGAAAAATAGGTAGAAAAAATGAATTGGGAGGAGGAAAAGAATTCTCCAGGTAGAAAAAGACAACTATATTTTATGAGTAATACATGGGCCTTGCAACAAATTGCTATTTCACTGATTCACTGACCTTGAAAAGACATGCTACCTTTTTTGCTTCTATTATTTTATCTCTGGATAACAATGCTAGTTTCCCCACCAGCCTCCTAAGATCCTTTAATGGAAATATAAGCAATAATATATCCTTGTCAGAAAGTGTACCTGATGAATAATTAGTTACTTCCTGCATTGAAGTTCATAAAAATGTCTCTTAGGATGTAACTAGAAGATTGACTTCTATCTTTGTTGCATACACAACTGTATTAAAAGAAAAACCAAAAATCTGTATCTTATGAAGATGTACACACTGGTTTCTCTTGTGAGGTTGTGAATGGATTCTCTACACCATGAGCCCAAACTGAAAAACCCAAGAGCTCTTAGGTATTCAAGGATTTGGAGGAGACCTCTTGAGGGAGTTAACAGTGCTTAAAAGCACTGATGGTGGCCACCTAAGAAGTTCCTCTGTGTAAAAGTTATGGTCAGTGCTGCATGAAAACTGCAGAAGGAAGTTACTAATTTCTGGTAAGTTTTCCATTTATTCAAATGGGTGTATTTCTCTTATATGACATTTCCGTATTGCAGGCCCTTTTCCCACAACATTCCCTTTCTTGGGTTGGACACATCTTTCTTCTCTATCAGCTGTGATGTCTCACTTCATCCCAGTTTCCACCATTCTCTCTAACCTTTGTCTCTAGCTCCTACTTTGTTTCTGGTTGCCCTAACAACACTCCTGCTCATCTTGTCTGTCCCCCTTATTTAAAAAACAATTATTAGATACATATGACAAACAAGAACTCAAAGCATTGGTTTTTAAAATGGATTGCTAATCTTTCCCTACTTAACACTGAATTTGAAGATGTTTTTCCATATTAATGTTTCAGTTGAAATCCAGCTTTATGAGATCACTTATCTTGCCTGTGTGAGTGATTACAGGATTTTTATGCTTTGTTTCCGTTTTATTTTGCTCAATTTGCAACTCACTCTTTTTCCTGCATTTTGTAGAATATAGTCTCAGGGCATCTGTGAGCTCTGAAATGCTTTTTACTTTCCATTCAGATCAAGGGGGTTTAAGTGTTTGGACAAATAGGTATTTTAAATTCAATTTGTTTTATTTATAGTGGCTCATAGGAAATAACCCACTGCAAGTTTTGGCCCACACTATGGACCTTGGGATTTACGAAACAAGAGACATCATTCTTCCATTCTTGCTTAGTTTTTTCCTGTCCTCTCCCAAATCACAAACCTTTGAAAAGTGCTATGTTCAGGTATGGCTCACTGAGGCTCATTGTGTATAATATCTGCTCATAAAACCATTTCTTAGCATCTTTAAACATCAAACTTGCAGAGTATATATGAGAAAAGCTCTGCTGCCTTTTGACATCTGCATAGCCTGAAGAGCTAATACACCTGAATCTCCCAAATCTTGCTACCAAGTCTGACTATATGTCTGTGGATGCTGACAGCTTAGTCAGAAAGAGGTTTTCAAGCATCAGACAGCAACGGGGCCTGTGAGAGAGAAGGTCAAGTAACTTTCCCATACACTGGGCTGGAGGAATTCAAAACAATCTCTTGTATCTGCTGTTTGTAGGTGTTGTTGACTTGATAGCTGTTTACAAGGGGTGTTGTTTCTAATTAGCCAATGATGGTGATGGGTGTTAATCAAAGGACCAATCGTGTCCAGCTGTATTGAAACAGTCTATAAAAAGGTGTTTTTTAATAAACTTTGCTATATGCCTTCTGAAAGGATCAGAGTCTTGTGTCATTAAGCTGCCCCTAATACAACAGCGACATATGTGTAAGATGAGATGAAAAGAGGATAACTGGTTAGAATTAGAGGATTCTTCCAAACCACAAAGTAAACAGGTGACTTTATGGGTTTGCCCCACACATTTTATTATTGATTAGTCTGTAAATCTCCGTATTTGGGAGTAAAACACTCCTGGCCTTGTGTTTGCAGAATGCTTCAGTTTTGCTAATCCTGCTGTAAGGTACAGTGGCAGTTAGGATAGGGTATAGATTTTAACCACTAACTGATTTAACTGCACTCCGAAAAGATATAGATAAACAGTGGTTAACAATTCTTCCAATTTATGCATGTTATACTCCCACAGTGCCAAATTTCAGGAAAATAAGCTTACTTAGATTAGTCATTAGGCTTTTTTTGCCCACGTCCTTCTAACTTGACATTAAGGAACATGAGATTTTGCAATAAAAGATTAAATACACTTCATCCCTGATGGAAAATTGTCGCTGTTGTATTAGGGGCAACGGCAACAAACAACACATACTCAAAGGTCGCAGAAGGCATATAGAAAAATTTCTTAGAAAAGTACACCTTTTATAGATGGTTATGATACAGCTGGACATCATTGGTGACTCGTTAAACGCCCCTCACCATCATTGACTAATTAGAAACAACACCTCTTCGAAAACATCTTCAAGTCAACCACAAGTGAAAAACACCTGGTGCAAGAATTGTTTTGAATACTTTGACAAGCAGTGCCTGGGAAAGTGTATTTCTCTCACAGACCGTGCCACTGTAAAAAATTCTCTCTGATCAAGCTTATCAGCATCCACAGAATTTTTTTTTAATCTTCTTAAAATCCTTTTCAATTAATACCAGAGGAATTTAAGTTATTTTGAGGATTACATTGTGATCATGATCAGATTGGTTGGGGTTTTTTTGAGGTGACTTTTTCTAATGAATTGAGAGAGAGGGGTCAAATTTACACACACAGAAAAGAACCAAACATAAATGTTTTTAGCAGTTTTCCAATTCATGTAACCCTGGAAGTGGTATTAAGGACTAGATCAGCCTGTGTATAATTTTAGTTCCAGTTTAAAAAATAAGACTTCACAGGGTATCTGTTGTCTGTTTGCATATACTACCACTTTATGTCAGTGTAGAAGCTGTCAGAAATATTGCTGGGAAACACTGTCTTGACTTTTTTTTTCACAGGAAACCAGCTTTCTTTGAAATGAGGCAAATGTGGGTATAGCTCTTTCCACTCTCTCCTTGTGAGACCAGTCAGGCACAGCTGGTCTAAAGACAGCAATGTACTTGCTTCGGGTCCATCTGTTTAGCATTTTTGTTTGGATTGAGGGGAAATTTTGAAGCAAATCTCCTGATCATCCTAACTTACCTACTTGGTTCACATCACAGAGTAGTTTCTGGGTGCAAACTGATCTCTCAGTTGAAACCATGAGCTTCTCCAACTATTGTTCTCTTCTCCAATGTGTAGCTCTTCTATCCACGGCACTGGATCCGTACCTCCACCAGAAGTGCCAACAGAATGGATTTCAGGGTCTCATCACCAATGCTCTCCCCATACAGACCCACTCCTATGGGGTTATTTGATACTTTCCCTCACATCCTTGTCAGGACCACTCAGGTAAAATTTAAATTAATTCTTTTCTCCTGGTGGTTAGTCTACTGCATAGCACCTCCGTGGTCCAGGAGGCTCATGATCAACTTTGGTCCAAAAGTAGTTAAGCAATGCAAAAATCTTTCAGAGAGCACATGTTAGGAGGAAGGTTGTATGTCTGATTAACAGGCCGAAGAGGAGCCTAACTTCCATTCTTGGTGTACTGTCCAGATTTTCTCCAAACTCTTTAACTACAATGTAGATATGAATATCTGACTCCTCCGGATGTTGGTAGCAATTTCCCTCTGTGGTGGCCAGATTAGTGACTGTAAGAGTAGCTTTCGAACTAGAATATTACCAGAATACTTTCTATCCTCAGTAAGAATAATTCCTGGTTAATAGATACCATTTAAAACTAATGCTGCTTCCCCAGAAACTGCAGTTCATGATAAGCCAAATGATCCCAAAAAATTGCAGGTAAGTGTGTGGGAGCCACAGTGCCATGTACATTTCTAACACTGAACATATCCACTGAGCTAGCAAGGTACACAGTACACCTGAACCTACTCCTAAGTAATCACCAAAGAATGGAGGAAATGAAATACATCTATTGGATCATACTCTTCACAGTAGTTAACAAGTTCACATAGCCTGAAAGTTAGCAACAACTACAATTAAAATTTCTCTGTGTCACAGCTGAAGAAATACTAAAAGCAATGATCAGAGGAGTTAAAAAGAACTCCGTGAAAGACAGTCAGTGGTAAACGCTCTCAGTAAGGGGAATTACCACCTACCTTAAACAAGAGTCATTATTATTATCATTACACTTGAATAAGAATTCATCTTTAAGACTCCCTCAAATCCTCTAGACAATTTCTATTATAATGTATATGACATGCCTTCTCTTCCCACCCTAAAAATGCAGCAGCTAGCAACTAAACATGGGCAACTTGAGAAAGCTTCACTGGTTGAACAAATGAATAAACTCTGTTTTACCTAGATTGTAGCATGACTTCTGGGATTATCTCAGTCTATCCATTAAAAACCTTATTTTCAGTTACTTGTTAACTTTTCGAACTTTAATCACTTTGGCCAAAAATCTGAAGATGGGTGTGACTTATGATGTCAATCTGTATGTAAGTGAAATGAATTCTTGGCAAACATCTGCCCTGGAAAATCAGATTGGAAAAAAAATGTTTAGTTATTTACAAAACAAAATAACACATTTTACCATTCTCCCTTAAAAAAAATTCTAATGTCACTTTCTTCTTTACACCTGGTGCCAAATTTGGTGGAAGAATCGCTTCCTTATCAGGAATCTGTTCTTTCTTGTCTACAAAATTTGGTTCATCTGTTGCTACCTGCTATGACTATTTACTGAATCTATGTTGGATTTTAAACCTGGGCTCCACTCAGGCTTGGGCCTGTGTCTATATAGTAAGCAGAGGCTGTGAAATACGATTAAATATGATCTAATTTGAGGTCCTGATTTTACCCTTTCTCACACTTAATTGGCATATCTGTTTAGAGAAAACAACACTCCTAAAATAAAGGATTATTCCTCAGAGCTATGAATTTGCAGGAATGCTCTATAACCACAGCATTTTAATTATTCAAAACACTGGATTTGCCTGAAGGTATCAGCAGACAGTGAAAAGAATTCATCAGTGATTTCAGTTAGAACAAGAACATCATTAAGATAGAGGTATGTCATGAAAGTCCCTCTTGTTAAGTTAGAGAAGACACAAAATTTATACTACCTAGAGAATACAACATGATGTGTAAGTATAGTGAGGCTTTTTCAAAGATGTAGGAGGCAAGACAAAAGAAAAATTAATTAAAAAATGAGGCATTGAATCAATGTGTGTGTAAATACATTTAAAAAATAAAAATTGAAAACATATGCAATATGTTTCAAAATCAAAATTTAACTTCATTTGCTTTACACTGATTTGAACTTTTATTTTTTTTTCCCAGCCTAAAAGCTTAATTATAGTTTTAAAGGCAAAATATGACTTTGACAAATTTTGCTTTGCCAAAATGTGAGTGAAGCTTAGCAACAAGTCCATATTTGTATAAATAAAATATATAATTCTTTTTAATTGTTTTATAATATCACGTTCATGATGTAACAGCCCAGATACAATAACCACTACCACTTTAAAAAATCACTTCTTTAAGAATTACCTAGCAAAACCTTTTCTCATCCATAGCTTTGCCTAAGTCTCATCAATGCCAAAATTAGGTATGATTTGATATCAGTGTGAATGCATACTTGAAGAAATTAAAGCTTTTTCCCCATTGCTTTCCCTGCCTTGCGGATTAGATGTTCATCACACAGGAAAATACGTCAGTTTTCACCCTTCATCAGCCCTGTTCAATTGGTACAGGAGAACCACTTTTGGCTCCCAGCAGGACACTTAATTTTAAGAGCTTCCCAAAATGCAATGTCTAGGTGCAAGTACTGGCTTACTGAAGCTATGCTTCAGCACAGCTCCAAGACAACTGTATTTTCAGCCAGTTTATGATACAAACTACGCCCACTGAGGAACAATTGTGTGCCTTAAGGATGGAGATGGGAGTAATATGAGTGCAAAAAAAAATCCACCTTAAAATAGATATTGCAGGTACTTGCTGACTTATATTCAGACAAGCACATAGATGTTTTTCTCTATCTTACCTTTCTTAGTTTGAGTGAACTCCTTGACTGTTCTTGAAAATCTGTTCCTATCTGAAGTAGGTGTACACAACACAGCAGTGTCTTTTTACAGGGGGCTGCATCAGACCTTCTTGAAACTGAACACAAACCCTGTTATATACATTATCACCAACTAATCTTGCTTTTTTTAAAACTTTCTATGCAAGCACTTTTACTGTAAATCTTCCTTTTGTCAACTCTCTTTTTTTATTAGACATCAAGAAGTGTCAAAACCAATTGCTCTTTTCCTTCATAATTCATGGTTCTCCACAAAGAAAAGCAGATAGATACAGATGCCTCAGAAGCACCTAGAGATGCACAGTCAGAAAAATAGACAACCTTTTATTCTCTTCTAAAGAAGAATTTAACTAAATCCTCACTTAGCTGTACCACACAATTCTAATGCCTCTGCATTTTGTGGACAAACAGATCAAAAATACAATTTGTTCAGTGTTCCCTCTAGTTTTGATGTTTATGAAACTTAAAATCTGTAGATTCCTCATAGACATTTTCCAGTTAAAGCTTCAGATGTCAAAGGTTGTAATATAAGGGGAGAATTAAAAGGTTTTAAACCTTTGATGTCAGAAGACAATTCATTTGACAATAAATCTCTCTCTAATATTAAATGTGTAAAACATATCCTAGAAAGGATAAAGTTCTTTAATATGCTATATACATCTGTCTGTGCAACACACTGCAGAGTTTCTGATAGATGCAGACTTTAGCTATGACAGCATTGTGTTGTTCCCAAATAATTAAAGCAATGATTAAACTTTGTATGATTTCACAAAATACAGGAAAGATCTGCAACATATTTCTACATGACGCAATAATTCCCTCTATTAAAACACTGCGTGGTAATTACCTTCTCTGTTGTCTTTAAATTGTCTTCTTATGTCAGTCTGTGTGGCAGTATGTGGATATGTAATAAGTTTTTTTAGTTGATTCGGGTTTTTTTCCCCCTCCTCTTTGTTGCAGTGACTTGGTATGATGCTCCGTCTCCTGTACAAATGCAGGCTGGGGTTGTCCTTCATTCCCTTACTGTCTCTTCTCCAGTACTGCTTAACATAAATGTTTCTTCAATATGAATATATTCTATTTTCTTTTAGTGTTACTTATTTTGTGACATTTTTTCACTGAAACAAAACAAAATAACTGTGGTATACATGTATTTTGACATTTTTTTACATAAAATTTAGAAGGAAGCTAATGAAAAAAAGTTCAGAGGTATCTAGATCTAGCATTTCTTTGTGTTGAATATGATAAATGCCTCAATACCCTTGACAGAAGTTCTAGACCTTTTTAAATTCTAAATTTAAATAGAATTATGGAATTCTAAATTTATATACTGTGTATGTACATACATATATGAATTTCACATCCTTTAAGTGGCCATTATGCCCTGTAGCCAGGCATTTACTAGTAGCTAATGCCTGGTTAAGGTAAGGAGGTTCTCTTATTTTCTTCCTTAATCAGTGACTGCCAACAGGTGCAAAACACATTCATTAGGGAATAACTTTAGAAACCAGGGAGAAATTAATATTCCCACAGAGTCTTACTGCCTTTAAAACTAGTAACTATAATTATGGATAGTCTTACATCCCCAGTGACTACCTGCTTGCCCAGCCCTACCCGTCTTATTTTCCATCTCCCTGAATATAGTCTCTTCATCACCTCTTTCCTGGGGTTTCACCCTTGCTGCACTCCACCCCACCTTTCCTGAGGTCTCCACGTGGATAATCTCATTATAACTAAATACCCTCTGAAGAATTGCAAACGACAGCACCATGCTGGCACGAACTCTTCCAAAGGCTGCCCACGGCTCCTGCTTTTTCCGGGAGGCTCCTGTTCCCCGCTTCCCGTTGGAGCCCCGCACCGGCACCGAGCGGGGCGGCGGCCGCTGCGGGAGCGGCCGCCAGGGGGCGGTGTCGGTCCTGCCGGCGCCGGCCGGGACGCGGCTGTGAGGGGCAGGGCGGGAGCGGGACCGCCCCGGGCCGGCGGCCGAGAGCAGAGCGAGCGGCGCAGCTCCACACAACCTGCTTCGGTTTTGGCTCGTTTTTCAGAGGCGGAGGAATGCCAACGTGAGTCTTCGTCGTCTTCTGCGAGCTCTTCCTTACACCTCGCACCCACTCTGCTGGCCCGTCGTCAGCAGCCTTAAGTTGCCCCTTACACCCACAGCTCCCATGACCGGCGCTGGCAGCACCTACGACGGTGCGTCTACTTGAGGGCTACACGGGCTGCATGGTGTTCAATCTGAGTCGCCTCTTCCGCTGCTTCTACTCTGCCACAGAGGCAGCCAAAACCTGCCTAAAACACGCGCGGAGAAGCGTTCCCGCAGCCGCCCCGGTACATGAATGCTCTCGACAAGCAGCACGATCCTCCACAGGCCCCCTTCGTCAAGGTCGTGCGGGGGCCACCAGGTGTTACAAGCCCTGCTACAACCGCCCCGGCGGCCCCCTGCGCACCGCCCCGACCGCCCGTCCAGGAGTCTCGCGGGCACGCCCCTTTCCAAGGCCATTGGCTGCCGCTGCGCCGCCGGGGGACGGCCGCGCCGCCGATTGGTCGAGCTCGCCGTCCGTCAGCGCCGCCCGTCAACACAATCCCGGCTCCTGTCATAACAGCGTGGGGCTGTGGCCGCACTTCCTGCGCGCTCTCCGCGTCCTCCGCCCCTCTCTTCTGGCACCGCGGAGTCCCGCGCGGGCACCTTCCGCTCCGGGGGCGGGCATGGCTCCTCCGGGGAAAGTTGGCGCTGCTGCCACTGTGCCGTGAGAGGAGCACCGCGGGACGCCGTCCGTTCCTCCGTCCGTGTGACTCCCCCGCCCTCTCAGCGCCCCGGAGAAGTTGACACCGCTCGGCGGGGTGATGGCAGAGGCTGCCGGCGGCAGAGAGCAGCCGGCGGCGAGCCGTGCTCCTCCCGACGCCTCTTACCGTGCCGAAGAGGAGCCTGAGCCGGCATCGCTGGACGCTCCGGCGGCAGCTGGGGGCAGGAGGCGGGAGCGCCGCAGCGGCGTTTCGGCCGTGGGTACCGCGGAGCGCTTCCCCGGGGGCAGCCTGGGGCCAGTGGCAGCGCCCGACCCCGACGCCTGCCTGCTGGAGGCGGCTAAGGCCACCCCGCGGAGGAGCAGCATCATCAAGGTAAAGGTGTGCCGCGCTGCCGGGAAGTTTGCGCGGGTCCCGCCGCCGGATTACCGAGGCTGAAGCCGCCCTCCGGTGCTCCCCTGCCCGTGGGAGGGGGCCGAGGTGGGCATGGGAACCCTCCGGGGACAGGCTGCGCGCACCCTCCTCGCAGGTGAAGCGGCTGCTTCGCCGCGCAGCGCTGCTGCCCTGCCTGCGGCTAGTAAGGACGGCGGGGCCGCGGTGCTGCCTCTCCGGAGGCCCTGGGGCAAGGTGCGTGCCCGGACCGAGCGGCTCTCCGGGGTCTGGGGTTGGGGTGCTGCTCCAGCCGCCGCTGAGAGGGGTCGGGATCCCCCCGTCACAGCTTCCCGCCGAGTTGCAAAGTTTTTGTGTAGCAGCTCGTATCTGTTCTTATTTAATATTTATGAAACACCTGGAAGGCAGAATAAATAGCTTCTACAGCGCTGGCTTTCTTAGTTCTTGGGCAGCAAAATATGCAGTGTCACAAATTAACATTGTGTTAATTTGTGTGTGTACTGTAGTACGGGTTGTTGCGGAGCAGCACCGGGTGTTTAGCACATTTAGTGTGAAATTAACAGGTCGGGCGTGATCTTAAAGCCTCCGCCTTTGTTATAGTCTGGTAAGGAAAATGGCTTTATGATTATGTTAATTTTTTTTTTTTAATAAACTCTGTGGTTTTGAATTAAATGGCATCTCCTTGCAAGTAGGTAGGCTTAATCGCTAGTTTCTGCGGAACAGATGAATGAAATCTCCTGGGCGAACTTAATTTAGCGTATTGGTCACACGTGATCCTCTTGTAAGTGATTTGCACTTGGAAGGCATCGAGAGAACAGCGGAAAATAAGGCTTCGCATCTGTAAATGTGTGAAGGTACTGGGTAGAGCTCTACCTCAATGCAGGAAGCTCAGGACGCATGCTTAGCTCTTGCAGCTTAGTATGTCTATTCAAAGGAAGAACACATACGCGAAATGCTTGCTTTTTACACTTTAAAGCTTTAAACGTTCAGAGGAGACCGAGGTAGTTAAATGCAAAAGAGCCTCGAGGGTCCTTTACGAGTTTCACGTTGAAATATTAACCCATTAAGTCCAGCAAAGCGTTAAGGGTGGTCTTAGTTTTCTAAAGACATCCACTGAATATGATGGGAATGCTTCCAGTGTGAAGTTCGATAAATGTATAAATGGACTAAAGGACCAAAGTTCTGTAACTGTACTGGTATGGAGATGATATGGTATTTTCTCTTATAATTGTGTGAAGGTTTCAAAAATTGAAAATACACAATCTCAGATTTCAGTTAAAATGTATCATTATTTTTCCAGACTGTACCAGTTCTATGTGGTAGATATGTCATAAATCGTGTATAGTTGTTAATGACTGAGTAGCATTTTCACTACAGGTTGATAGCTAGATATTGATAATTCAGCTCATCTGATAATGATCAGCACATTAGCACCTAGTGATTATAAGCACTCTTCTAACTGGAGGAAGTTTCTTGAGATGTATCCTAGGATGGTGTTTATAAGCAGAAAGACTCCTGAGAGGTGTAAGAAAGTATTAATATTCTTATATAAAGAACTGGTAAGGCCTCATCTGAAATACTGAGTAAACTCAGTTTCCTGTGCTCAGGAGTGGCGCATTCAAACTGGAGCAGATGGGTGGAAGGATAGCTGGGATGGGCTGATAAAGTCTCTGCATTGAATACTGTATGAGGGGAAAAATAGATTTAATGGACAAAAGCCAAGGATTCCTATGCATAGATCCAGTGTGGAAACTAGAAAGTTATTCTGGGCCCTGTAAGGATTTGCAATGGTCTTATGATAGGAGTGGATTGAAAGATGCCATCATTAATCTTAAATTTAATTGTTAAATAGATGGATTAAATAAGATAACATGGCTGTGTCTTATAGCAAGTGTCTGAACTTGAGAATTCACAGGCTGTGCATCTCTAAGGCACAGTGTTGGGACCCCATACAGAGCACTGCATTTCTTTTCCCACAAGGTTGTCTCAGTGGTATATAAAAGTGTTTTAAATCACAGTTTTCCTTTGGCATTATACTAGGAAATACTATCAATGTGGGGTAGAAATTAAGTAATGTATTTGTCTGCATTTTCAGGTATTTTTAATGTCCTAGGACATATTCGTTAGGTGTTAAATGCAAATTCTAGTTGGAATTAAGATAAAGCTTTCCAACTTACTTTACATTTGTTTCTTTTCTCAGGATTTTCATGCAGGATTTCTGCTCAAGCATTGTATGTTTTACAGGGAAATGAATTTTCTAATGATTTATTATATTGTTTTACTCCGAAAATCTATATGTTCATATAAATCCATAGTCAAAATAGTATTCTATTGTTTCCTCTATGCTGATCTTATCTGCTGAAAAATGTAACTTAAGAAAGCAAAGGAAGTTGCACAGTAAGGACAAGCTCTTACTCTGCGGAGTAGAACACACTTGCTCTGTTTTCCCATATCTCTCCCAACTATTTAAAGCTGTACTTTAAACATGAGCAGTCTTGCTCAATTAAGCAAAAAGTTAAAATTCTGTAAATTTAGATGGTCAAAGTACACTTCTAATAGCATTTTTTCCCCAGCTGTCTTTTGGAACTCTACAAGTCTCAGGGTTAGCATCTGAGAGTTCAATTCCAGTGGAAGCCAGACTTGCTTACATTGGAGTGTTCTGGCACCCACAGTATAACTGTGAAGTACAAAGACTGAACAGAGACTTGCTTTAAAAACCTTTCCTGCACAAATTCCACTTGGCATTTATTGCAAATAAAATATGAACCCTTCTAAATAATCTTCAGTGTGTTCATGTGCTCCATATTTGACTTCAGAAACAAGAGAACTTATTTATATAAAAACAATAAAGTGTATCCAGAATATTTTTATTCCCATTTTGCTTTGCTGATGTTCACAGCTTTGTAGATTGAGGTAAATTTAAGATTAATGACAAATATTTGTAGGCGTTCTTCTGCATTAGATTTTTTCACTAATGTGCATTAGTTGTTTTTTTTTTAGGTTTTGTGAGGGTTTTTTTCCTAATGCAAGGAAGAGGTAAATAGTCTTACTGCAGAACTGGAACAAGAAAGGGAGTTTGCCATGAGGAACCTGAAATCAGCAGACAAGAATGCTTGGAGATAAAACCAGAGAAATGGCAAGAGGTCATAGAACTTGACCTGTTTTTTAGGAGGCATAGAGATGGACTATGCATTGACTAAATTATTTGCCAAGTGGTTTTGTTGGGGGTTGTTTTGTTTTTGTTTGGTTGTTTTTTGTTTTTTTTTTGGCTTGTGAATAATCCAGGGCAAGTTGTTTAAAAATAAAATAATTGCAACCACTTTTAGGCCAGGAGACCACAAGACAGTGCTTGGAGTGGATTTCTGCTTTCTTTACATGGCTTTACAAGGCTTCGCAAGCCTTCCTGTGTGGGGGCTTCTAAACAGAGTTAACTGATGTTGTTTTCCTTCTGGCATGTTCCTTCTGCCATTGCCATGTATGAGCACTTTAATAAATGAGTAGGAAGGCAGTGTAATTTGTTATGTAATGCTACTGAAATACTTCGTAACTTTCTACCAAAATATTTCTTCGTCAATTCTTATCAGGCTTCTCTCTCTGCTTTGTTTGCATGCAAGACCAGCTTTTGCAATCATGTGTTTGTTTTCTTCCTTGATCTTTGTTTTAAGATACCATAGCAGATAATGCAGCAAACTGTGCCCATGAAATGAACTTGAAGTAGCAGCTGCAGACTCCTTAACTCAAGAGACTAACTTCAGTCACAGTAGAGCTATGAGACCTTTTACTGAAGTTCTTCTGATTCATGCAGAGATTTTTTTTCTTTTAAAAGCCAGTTGAGTTGTCTTTGCTCATAATACACTACTAGTCTAAGAACTGCAAGTTTGAGTTTTGCAATTGAATTAATCAGTGGAAGTGTATCAAGACAGCCAGCTGGTTTATTTCAAGACTTGTATTTATGCTTTTGACGTTTCTAGCTTTAAAGAAACAAACCTGCAATAAAAGCAATGAGGCTTAGTTTCTTTCAGCTTGTGTTCTGGTATGTGGTGACAGAATTTGAGTTTTAAATACATGCCACATCTGTCTATGCAACGTAACTGTTTAAGACTTTGTTTTCAGAAGAAGAGGAATTTTTCAGGACTGTAATGATTCTCCCGTAGCTTTTACATAGCTTTTTGTTGTGTAAGCTTGCATTTAGGCACTTGCTGCTTAATAATCTAAAACTGTGACTATGTAAGATTTATTGAAGCTGATTAACTACTTGATAATCCACTGGTGATTTTATCACAATTGCACTGTATGTCAAAACATACGTGTACCAGAGGAAAAAAGTAGAATAATTGAGATTGCATTAAATAATGCAGTAGAGCCTAAAAAGGTATATAGAAGAGCAAGAATGATATGTCTAGCCGTGCAAAGACTGCCACAAAATTGGAAATTTACCAGATGGATCTGGAAAAAGGTAACTGGAGGGTGATGTTTTTATATATGTAGATTACCAAGCAATGTGAGAAACAGGAAACTGATATTTGCTCTCTTTCACAGAATGTGAAATCAGGGTAGAACCAGTAGTAGTTCTTTTAGCAGCCAGTTGAAAATAAATGACAATATTTCCTTATGCAGCATGTGAGTAAATCATGCACTTAACGGCCACAGAAATCTGTGCGGTCAGACATGTAAATGGGTTTGAGCAGGTTTGAAATTACAAATTGGTGAAGAGAGCTTCACAATGCACCAAAAGTGTCTGGCTTAGAAAGTTCCTAAACTACAAATGCTTGAACTCTGCCACAGCAGAGAATCGACCCCTTCGTACTTCCTTGCTTCTTATGTGTCTCCCCAGGCATGAACTTGTCTTGGGATACCAGCCTAGGTTGATCTTCATCTAACGCAGTATCTGTTTGTTAAAAAAACTTAAATGAATTGTTAAGAGACCCAGGAAACTGGTTTCCGTCATTGCTAGTATAAAATTTCCTTAGAAATTAAAGAATCTTCTTTGTTAATTTAGTTACTCAGAATTAATGTTTGCCAGCTTAACAGAAGAGAAGCAGTTGGAAGATATTTTTTGGATTGCTGTAGCATAGCTGTTGATATGTTCATTACATGGTACCTGTATTCCATACACCACTGGTTTTCATTAAGCATCTATTCAAGACAGTTTTGTACAAAACAAATACGGGTTGTAGACCTGGTTTTGTCAAATGAGTTACGTCCAGTAGTTAGTATCAGTGGAGATGGACAGTTTTTCTTTGAACTGTTGCGTTTATCACTGAGATACCTTCTCATAGGGGGCAGTCTGCATTTCAGACTGGGGTTTAACCTCCATCTCTTTCCACTTTGTTCTTAAATCTTTGTTCTTTGATCTACATTGGTAGATCCAGTATGGCCACACTGGATGTGGTAACACTGTAGTGAGAAAGGTTTAGGTCTTGTGGAATTTTTTGTGTCAAGCAATCAATAATAATAATCATAGCAATGGAAATAACTTTATATAAAATGATTCATGTGCAGGATTTGGGCATATGGGTCTTGTGAAGCTGTCCTAAAGGCTCATCTGGCTAAAACTCTCCTAAAAATTAATGCGTACATTTACATTGAATTGTCTAAACTTTACTACTTGAAAAATTTTAAACAGCCTACATCCAGGCCAAACTGCTTCCTTTGACGTTTACTTGTCTGCTAACTACTCCAAGTTGGTGGTCAGTATTTCTCATCATGTGGTCCCACTTGACACATAATGTAGCACATGGCCAGTGATCTCAGTAAACATGTGGGTACAGATCGATAAAGCATTGTGTTTGGGGTATCTTTCCATACCAGTTCATAATAGTCAAGGTGATTTGAGTGTCTTGCACTGAAATTACTGAAAGGTGACCTTTCTGTAGGATAACAGCAAGTCCAGTGGTCTGCAAACACAAGTTCTGGCAGGTCTTTTCAGGAAGTTGTTTGATAGGTTTTCTAGGTAAGAGGTAGGAGCTGTTAGGCTTGGGAATAAGAGATGAAGCTGGTGATACTGGTTGATCTGTTTTTAAATTACATGCATAAAGACTTCTGTGCAGAAGTACATAAATAATGATTAAAAATAATATTCTGACGAAGTAATGAGGCCGGTGGACAGAGCAGTGGCAGAGGAGGAAAGCTTTCTATTGCTTTCCAAAGATGTTAAACAGCTGTTAATAAAACTGAGTTTTTGTATCTGTGTGGAGATGCAAATCCTGTTTCTCATGATAATACTTTATTCATTTTGTAGTTCCACTGAGATTATTGCCATCTGTAACAAAAATGTTTTAATTGAGTTCCTGATATATTTTTTTTCTGTTCTTCCCTGCAGTAGATGTGAAAATGTAGGCAGTTACTGTAGAAGCAATAATACATCTGCTGCAGTGAAACATTTAGTTGGTCGTTCTTGTAAACTTAATCAACATATTTGATTGGTAGATGTAATTCCTGGTAATACTGGGTGATTTTTCTAAGCCATGAGGAAGGATGATTAATATTACTTTTATTAACATGTGTATTCTAGGGGGTTTTTTTTAGCTAGTGTGACTTGGAGGTTTTGACATGCATTATAGTTCAGGAACTACTCAAACTTGATTAAAAAATAAGTGCTACAAATGAATAAATGCTTTTACTAAATACAAGTTCTGAAGACTCATAAAGATCTTTGTATGTATAGGTTTGGAAATTTTTTACAATCAAAGCCTTGTTCTTAAATCTTTCTGTAACATAAATATTCTGGAGTTTGAAGCCTACTTATGAAGAATCCTGTTTTCTGGAAGAGTCATATGTCTGAAGTTTGCAGTTTTAAGTGATTATTAGCCCCCTTCCTGAAATATGTTCAAATTGCTGAGATTATTGTAATATCTTCATTTAGTCGTGGTTCATTGTTCAACGTGTATTTATTAAGTTGAAAGTCTCTGACCATTAAGACTTTGTACAGGCCCTAACTGAAATGAACTGGAATCAAACTGAGGTAAATTATTCCTCCTCTTCCAGAGCCATTTACATCAACAAAATTAGCCTTGGGATTATTACGTGAGGCAGCATGCACCGGGTAATGTTACTGTGGCATGCCTATTTAAAGGTATATCACAGTCTATCTAAAAGGTAAATGATACCAAAATATTACTGTACTGAGGGGATTTAAAAAAAAAACATATTCTAGCTGTAAATATATACTATGAAGATTTGATTCTCCTCCTGAGTTGCCTGCTCAGGGAAGTACTGGCACACCATGTTTTAGATAATCCCAGCTGAAACAGCTACGGAAGACATTCATTCATTAGTCTCATATTGAATTTTCCACAGAGGCTCTTCATCCTGCTGGATCCTGGTTGACCTTCAGGTTGATCTGTGTTAGGCTGCTTTGGTACTTTTTGAAGGGGTAAAAGGATCATGCGATGCCCCGTTCCTTGTTCAGAGATTTGTTCAAAGTGGAAATGTGTTTGAATACTTCAAAGTTGTCATACATTAATTTGGGTGTAAATGGCTGTAGAACAAGCAGAATGGTCAGTAATTAGGACTCAAATCATCATTATTCAATGGATGCTTGTTTTGGTAACAGGGATACAACTTCTGAATGGGCAATAAGAATCTCAGTTGGAAATCTATTCAGTATGAAGCTGGCTGCTCAGTTGCATACCTTTCAAATAAGTCTAGAATCAGGTGAAGTGCAGTGCTCAGCATTTATTATTTTACGGACCCAAAGTCTGTTAAGCTAATGTTGAATGGTGATTCTCCCAGAGTAATTTGGACCTAATTAACTGTATTGTACTATAGGTGGACACAACGTGTTTTTAATGCATTAGATGGGTTTGATGGATTACTAGTTTGTTTTGATTGTAAGCAATGAAAATTTTTTATGCTATTTCACTCTTTCAGGTACTTTGGAGGGTGAATACAACAAAGTAGGGAGTTCCTTAAGTAAAATGCAGGGTGTACTTATGGTGTGAGATGCCTGCTGCTCATGGAAATGTGTCAATATCCATCTTGCTTTTGTGTACTTTACTCCATTTTGTCTTGATGGATCTCCTAGAGTGTGTGTCTGCTTAAAAACCAAACCAGAAGAACAAGCAGCCAGACAAAAGCTTCTGCCAGAAGTATTGATGAGGAAGATTCCATGAATTTAAGAAATTCTGTTATATCGGATCCTACTGCAGTCAATGTATTTTGAGGAGTAGGTGTGCTTTGGAGACTGCCTGAGAATGACAGCTACACCATGCTTGCAAGAAAAAGGCAGGAAGTAAATAGCAATAAGAGCTAAAACTTCTTGTTCAGGAATCAGATGCTAGTGGTTGAGTACACCGGGAAAGCCACAGGACAGCAGGGTGAGAGCATGTCTGGAAGCTCAAGTGAAATTCAGAAAATTGGATTATATGTAATCAGAGTGCTGCTGAGAGCAGAGACTGTAATGGGGAGCAGGCAAGGATGAAGTAAAACCAGGGAGCCTGGCTGGGAGGTTGGACACTGGAGTCAGGAGTCAGCCGAGAGTGCACAAGCAGGGCAGGGGTGAGGTGAAGGACCAGGTCTTGAGGAAGAATTTTGAGCACAGCCATGGGCATCATGTTTGCAGATGCAGCACTGAGTTCCCCTGCAGGGAAAGTTACACGGAACAGAAAAATAACAGTTTCTTGCCTGAGCTGGATTGCCCTGGTTTTGTGGTCTTTTGGGCATGTTCAGTTCTAGAGATGTGTGGCAGTTTAAGGGGACTGGCAGCTGAATGATGTCACATTTGGGGACGGAGTGGAGAACCTGGAAAAGGGCACAAGTTGGCTGTCAGGAGGCCAGAGGGGTTTTTTTGCCATGAACATTTATGGCAGCTCTGGTTGAGAGAGCAACTGGAGGATGATGGAGGGTTGCCTTGGTCCTGCTCTTGTTAGCTTGGTGATTCCTTGCATCTCTCTCTTCTTAAGTGAAGATTGCTGCCTGTTTGGGCATCACCAGTTAAGCTTTCCATACCTCTGTAGCATTTAGGCAAGTTTACCATTGTACATTAATACCGCAGTGATGTTTTAGTTTTGTTTTCATTGTTGGGATGATTTTTTGAGAAAATAGATGTTCTTGGTGGATTCTGTTAGTTTTAGCCTAATTGCATGGAAGAATGAAAAACATTTCAACATTAAGTTTTCTCTTAGGACACAAAATACATTATGGGCAACACTTATGTAGATGAGTTCTGGGTTCTTGCATTTAATTTTTTATAAGCTGTAGCTTGGAAGACCCACGTGAATTTACTGTTGTTGTTGTTCTTTTGATTTGATAACAACTTCCATGAATATCTGATTAGAAGTTACATTTGCTCACGTAAAGGGACTGCTGAACTCTGAGTGAGAGCTGTCAGGAGAAAGCACTGTGAATGGATTACTGTAAGATCCTTCCTCTTTATCCAAATGAGATTATGTAGGAGGTTATTACATTAATTTAGTAAGTGTAATAGTTTAATAAAAGTACTATGTTCCATTGGAGTATGGCATACCTCCAGGCTACCTCATGTAAATACTGTAATAAAAAAATCCTCTGAGCACTGGCTAAAAAATAGATGTTGGAATTAATGAAATGTAAGAAAAAAAGACTTTCTGCAGACATTTTGTGTTCAGTGGTAGATGGAGCCCAGTCCCCCACACTGCCTGGAAGCTGCACAGCCTTCATCGGGAATGGAGCCTTCATCTGCTGGAGCTGGCCTTGCTCTGTGGGTGACACCCAAGCCTTGGCACGGGGGTAAGGACAGGCTTGTTCTGGGACAAACATGGATGTATCCTGAAGGAAGGCTTGTCTTCTAGTGTTCTGTAAAATTGGTTGTATTTGTGTATGATTTGGAAATGCAAGTCATGGTATTCACATAGCTTGCGAATTTCTTTCTCAGTATTATGATTCACAGTGGCAGTTGCTCCCTAAAGCAATGCAGATTTTCAATATAAACATAGTTGCTGCAGTCTGAAATCAGTGGCAATTTTCTCATTGCCATCAATGGAGGAGGGATTGGATTGAACACAGATACCCAATCACTAAACCCTGTTATTTTACCTCACAATTTTCTTTTTCAGACTCTTAAAATGTGGTTAATTATGTTATGGTGATTCTACTTTGAGCTAGGCAAGGTCTGTTTGGCAAAACTGTATGACTTTAAATATCAGCACTAATACTGCTGAAGAATGAATTTTGGGGGATTATTTCTAGATAAGTTGTTTTTATAAGAAGCACAAAAAAGAGTACATTATTAGAACTGAGAAAAAATTAGATTACTTAACTCGTAGCAAATACATTTGTTTATTTTTTGCTTGGCAGTGCTGCTGTGGCATCTGTGTGCTGAATGCAGATTTACAATTCTGTTCATATTCAATACTACTTTTTGCTACATCCTTATGGATGAAAGGGAGGTACTCTCATATGTGGTAGTGAGATCCACTACTCTGATGGACAAGGGCTAGTGCTTAGAAGTGACTGATTTCAATGGACTGGTCCAAATCTCTATTTCATCTTGATATCAAGTTGGAGTCTATTTGTGGACTTCAGAACATTCTCCTGGTACCCTCGGTTGCCAAAGAGGAGCATCCCTGCAGCAATAACTTCCAATTTTGAAGACTTTCTTTTTTTTTTTTAAATTTAACCATTGTAGCTACTTATTTTACATTCTCATGTTGAGCATACACTACATGGACCAGTCGAAAGACTGTGGTATCTTTCTGCAGAAGCAGCTGGGTTGCAGCAGTAGATGGGGGAGGAGAAGTAAATTGTTCGGCCTGGGAGAGTGAAATGTGAGTGAGTTAAGCATCCTGCTTTGCCTAGGCTCAGCAGCTCTGCTGGGAGGGGCATGGGTGTGGGGAGCACGTAAAGCTTAAGTGATAGGTAAAAAGGTTGATTGAATGAGATGAGGTTAACATCCTCATACGATGTCCCATGAGCTGTGAAATGCTGACATACAAAGCACTTGTGATAAAATCTTTTAACTTTGCTCAAAGAGCTCACCTTTCTGGAGGCTAATGGCCAGTATCATGTTTAGATGTGAGCTGGGGCTGGGTGGATGATCCTGTTTACCAATAAGAGATGAGACTGAGAGTAACAGGGAGCATGTTAAACAGGGTAGTACAGAGCAGAGAACTGAAATATTGGGAAGCTGCACCTTGTACCTGCTTGTGGCAGTGCCTGTGATGTCTGAGAAAGAAAACAATTTAGTTCCTTTTCAAATTATCAAGACTTAAATCCTGACAAAAAACCCTGGAGCTTAAGCGTACACTCTTAGCCTGTATAGAAGAACCTTGCCTTCCAAGTGTGGAGGACCACACAGTTTTCTGAGCTTACTTTAGAAAATTGGCATAAAGCTGGTGCCTGGCTTCCACACAGCCCTGCTCTGCAAAGAGGAAACTGTATCTCACTTCAGACCAGCTTTTAACTTCTCTAATGATATACAGCTCTCAGCTTGAATAAACAGCTAGCTATATCCTACTGCAAGTGCATTTGGCACAGGTTTTAGAAATTTGAGGATTTGAAAGGAACAGTGTGGGCACAGTGTTCTGTTCACCAGGAGACGAAAGATCAGCTTTCTAACCTAAGAAGGTTGCAGTGTTTTCTGTCTGCTTTGAACAGTTGCGAGGCAAAAGATACGACCCTGCTGAAATGCACCATTGGTGGGGTATAGTCTAGAACTTTCTATTGCATTTGAAATACTGTTTAGTTTGTTTATTTATCTGTACACCTACTCAAGGATCGCAGAATGTCTCTAGCTTGTTTTGTGGCATATTGCAGCCAGGAGCACATATTGCACAGTTCTCCAAATACTACTCAAGGAAAACACTGAAGTGTTTGTGTCTGGATATCTGTATGTTCTAAAGAACATAGTTCCCAGTTGCTCAGTTTATTATCTTCCCCTTCATCTAAAAGTTTTGTATATACTTTACATGATAATAGAAAATCACAGAATATGTTACATTGACTTTTTATGTACTCCCTTTTGCATTATTGCATAATTTTAGCAGTGGGAAATTATAGTGTTTTTTCCTTGCATGAATCCAAGAACTGAATGTGGTAGTTATTGGAAGATACAACTTCTTTTCAAAAGGAAGAAAAGGCTATTTTAATTCAGTATTGCAGCAGAATTATGAATAACAAGGTCAAGTATGGTTTACACTGCTAAATAACTTGCATATATTGGAAATATTTCTTTCCATCTCCTGCTCTTTTTGGTGGATGTACTGTAAATACAAGTTGAAATGGACAAATTGAACAGTTAAAAAAAAAAGTGTATGGACAAGTCTCCGGTTTTGACCTGATGGTCATCAGGAGGTAGCTGAAACTAAAGCTGGTACTAGAGTGCCTATATAGTGATTTGCATTAGGTCTTAATTAAAACAAGTTTCTGTGTGGACAAAGGCGGTGGGCCCAGCCCGTTTCTTCTTTCCTAAGATGGAGATGAAACTAAGTGTGAGAACAACCAGAGAATGTAGAAGAGCAAACATTGTATCCATAGACTGACGTGTGTGCTGCAAAACTGGTGTGCTTACCTACAGCTTGAGCTGGTGGTTTCTGTAAAAAGCTGCTGTGGGAGGAAGAGAAGTGCAGACTGACTTGTGCTGCTGTGGCAGACTGAGATACGGAGCACTCCTCGTGCCAACAGAATTGCTTGAACAGAGGGGTTGCAGGCCGGAGGTTCTGTGTGTTCTTCAGGCCTCCTACACCAAAGTAGGGTTTGACCTCTACAGTACTTAGGTAGGAAAGACTAATCAGGAGCCTTTGGTAAAGAGCTTGGCATCCCAAGTGAATGTTGTCTTTGTGAGTGCTGGATAGTGGGAGTTAGAAATGAATCCATCTTTCAGGGTGGGACCAGTTAATGCCCTCCTGTGGAAAAATGGCAGTTACTTGCAGTTTGGGAAGGGGAAATTGTTCTTTGGTCTTCCTGGCTGTGTATGTAAAAGGTCAGCTATACAGTTCAATTAATAAAATAGTTTGTGTGGTGGGGTTTTTTTGTTGTTTGTGTTTGTTTTGGGTTGGGTTTGTTTTTTTTTTGTGGCTGGCTGTCATACCTACCTGTATTTTAGTGGTTGTTCAAACTGCATTTTCTCTTCATGAGCTTTGTACGTTTCTAATTAGGAGTTGATATCTGAATCCATGGGGAGCATGTGGGTATAACCTTATATTGCCCCTTCGGGTTTATTATGCTTCAATAAAATAATTAATGGATGAATGCAAATATGAAATTAAGTTATATGAGAGAGTAATGTTGTAGAAAAGATGTAAACATGCTGTGTGTTTGATAACTCAATATCATCAGTTGTTTCTCAGGTGACTTGGCTACTCATTAATCTCTATACCAGATTTTGTTGAGGTACAAAACTTGAAGAGTTCCTCTCTTTGACGTTTTTGAAAATACAGTGGATTTCGTTTATTTGGTGTGGTGCTTTTTTTTGTTTTGATTTGGTTGGTTGTGGTTTTATTTATTTATTTTTAACTTTTTTTTGGTTTTACTGTTTTACCACTGCATATATGGTGGGTTTTTGTTGCTGTATAAAAGATTTTACTGCATCAGGAAGGTGTTTGGGGTACCTGTAATGCTTGGCTGTATGGGTAGTGGCAATTCCATTGCAATTATAATTTTAAATCCCTTTTAAAAAAGACTGTCAGGCTAACTTAAGAGGCATTCAAAACTCAAGACATCAGGGAGGTATTTAGCATCCTTCTGGAAAGACCTGAGATGGCTGGACACCTAACAGCTGTTAAATGAGCTTCCAATGGTGTCAGATGAGCCACTAAGAACCAAAGAATGCCAGGTTTCTCTCCTCTGTGATGATTTAGTACTCAACAGCAGTAAAATAATCCAGGCAATGCACCAGGGAGAAGTGCTGCTTTTCTCAAGTGGTTCTTTAACTTTTAAGATCAGCTTCATGGTGTTTCCAGTGATAATAATGATTAAAGCTTACTTTGCTGTCGACTGCTCTAGGGTTTGTTTCTTGGTAGTTTATATACTATTCGAGAAATTTAGCACTCTCCCAGCAGGTCATTTCCAGCTATGCCTAACTGCTTAATTAATTGAGTCATTACGATAATGGATTCGTAGTTGGTTTTACAAATCTGTCTGAGTGCCTTCTTCCCTGAGGACACCACTGTACTTTGCTCTGAGAGGTGTGAAAAGCAAGAAGGAAAGTTTAACTGTCAAATAACTGCACATAGGAGCATTCAGAGACTTGGAAGAGAACAGCTCAGGAAATAATTCCATGCTCCTGCTCACTTTAAAGTATGTGTAAAGTTAAGGTCTGTGTTGTGAAATGGTTGCTTTTAGGGGAAGGACTGTTTGGCCAAAAGAGAAAGCAGAGTTTGCAGAATGTTAGTGGCAGGACCTTTCCCATGTAATTCTATACAAATAATCTGCTGGAGAAATTGTTGCTTGTATGAGTTACTGTATGCATGGAGCCAAAAGACAGGGATACTCGGGATGGTTTTGGAGTATCTATTACTGGCAAAATACAGGGAGATACAGGGTAGTATGGAACTATATATTCATACAGACAGCGAAGACTGTGATGAACCTATAAAATCCTTCCTTTTGGACTGGGGCAGGGAAGGGGGGAAAATGTCTTATGACTCCAGTTTAAATTTTTTCATCACATTTCTCCTGTAACTCTTTTTCTGTAAGCAAGAGTTGTTTATGTGGGAAAGCTTCAACCTAACTAGCCATAGTTTGTCCATCCGTTGAAGCTATTGCCTGGTGTTCAAAGTCAGGAACCTTGCATGTCTGAGTGTGTCTGGCAGCTTGGGGGAATAGGCTGGATGTGTGGAGCAGGGGAGCAGTGCAGAATGCTTGCGGCTGGACCTAATGTGGCCTTGGCTTAAGTATTTCTAGCCTTTGCCAGAGGCTGCTAGCCAGTATTAAATAGCTGCTTTACCTCGTTTAATGGCCAAATACCTTTGCTTTTTCCTGCTTGGTTTTTTTTTTTTTTTTAATCTTATCTTGCCACTTAAAAATAGAACATTTTATTTTATTGCAAAGCAAATGGTCATCAGTTAATGGTGAAGATCATTAATTACATTGTCAAGTTAAAACTGTACATCTGCAATATTTTTTCCACATAATCATGGTTTTTGCCTTGTATGTTGGATTTAAATGTATTCTGCTTTGAAACAATTTGCAATATGATCACTGTTTTCCAAATGGCTGAAAAAGCCACAGCGATGACGCTCAGCCTCTGAATATTTGCTCAGATTTTTATTTTTGCCCCCACTCACTCTCCACCATAACCAGGTTACTGTCAGCTCAAAATCTGCTCCTTGATCTTGGTCTGTGGCCTTGCCTATACTGGGAAATGGAAGACAATTTGACTAAAGATATAAAAACTACACATAGAAGTCCAGATTATCAGGAAAAAAATTTAGTCCACGGTCACTGTGATTTCCTGCTAAGTGTGGGTTCAATTCTGAGACATGTTTTGACTTGATACATTTATGATGCATTTATCTAGTCACTCTTGCATTTGTGCTATCCCTGGGCAGATCAAAGCTGAGTATTGACCCAGTTCTTTCAGTGTGTCTGGGGTGCTGCCCAAGATCACCTTGCAGCACAGTAGGATTTGGATTTGCCAAGACTTGCAGGGGTGTTGCACTGTGGTGCCAGTGCAGAACTCCTAAGAGTGAGACTACTACGTTGTCAGCAGTCTTGTTGAGTCCCAGTAAGTTCGGGGGTGGGGGGGCAGGTATCATGCTTTTAAAAGCTTTGGCTTTATTTAGCAAAAGTGTGGTGCTGTGATTATTACTCTTTTTGTAGGAGACCCTTCCAGTGTCTCAAGACTTTAGAATATGGAATAAGCTAGATAGTTTTTGCTTGAAAACTAACTTTGAACTTTGGGTTGTGTAGGAGGTACTGTGTTTATTTCTTTCACCTCCATAGTAGTGTTGAAAGTTTTATTATTTTTGTTGCCATGATAACATAGTGGCGAGTCTTTAGTTCATGTGCATAACTGTAGTTTCAGAGATGAAAACCCCATTCTTCATGTGTATTTAATGTTAAGATTGATGGTAAGAGAAGGAAAGGCAGACACTCCCTCAGGACACTACGCAACACAATAAAAGGTTGTTTGTTTTTTTAAATAAGCTTCTTCCCCAAAAGCAGTATGTTTCTAATGCTGATTAAAAAGTGTGCTGGAGAGACAAATGAGGAAGCACAGCAAAGATACTATTTAATGGATATGAGAGGAGTCTGTGATTGCTCTGTAGAAGGATGGAACTTTTAAACCACTGTATGAGAACAGAAATTAATTTATTTTCTTCACTGGACTTTGAGGATGTCAGATACCTCTTTAGTGTTTGCTGTCAGTGAGGTTAGAGGACACAATGTCTCTCGTGCTGGGCTGTTTGGCTGCAGCCCCAGCCTGCACAGCCAGTCTCCCTGCTGACCACAGCTGTTCAGGTGGGGAAATCACTGTTGCCTTTGGAACTGCTTTTACTGAAGTAGACACCTTTGTCTCAAATGACAAATAATGCTTTGTGTGACAAGTTGTTAGGTACTCTTCCTGCAGCAGTTGACTTTAAATCTTAGTGTATTTGTGTCATGTTCTCTTTCTGCAAGTGATTCTTCCTTTTTGCATAAAAGAGTGGAGATTGTATACATTACTCTCCCAAGCAACGTGAAAAGCTGAAGATTCTTGGAGGCTGATCCTAGTTAGTATTCAGCATTCACCTTTTGTTGGAATGTGTCCTGAAGCTATTTAGGCTTCATATTTTTCCAGACTGATGGAGTCTCTTTAGCCCCAGAGTTTTTCTTTTCAGTGTAGTAATGACACTCTCTTGGCTTCATTGTTCTCTACCATTTTTCTGAATTTTTCAATGCTTGAGGCAATTTCACCTTGGTATTTGATCGCTCTCTTGGAGTCTGTGTGTTCTCACCAGGTTGGATACTTTCCCTTTGGACTTGCTCTCCCCTCCTGGAGCTGCTGTGTTGATGTGGTAATACAGGCAGGTCATAAATAACTCTTGACAGAGGCCTTGGTATAAATTTCTTGGCTATTTGGGAATCCTTCAGTCAGAGAACCAAGCCTTGATTTCCAGTTCCTGAAATCAAGACCTCCTGCTGCAGTGTAGGGAATCAGAACTGTCTGATATTTCATTCTTTCCTGCTCTACCTTGTAGAGTTGTCTCAAAGATGAATTCAGTTGTCTTCCTACATGGCCTTTGGAATTTGCCAGCACTGTTAAAACTCCATTATTTTGGAAAGAAGCCCCCAAATGTTGTTATATTCTATGGGTCCTATAAATTATAAGTTTTACTATGAAGAAAAATACTACCTTGAAAATATTTTCAGAATGAAGTTATCCATACTTCAGTGGATGAAGAAAGTAACTGAAGGATGCAAGTAGTATTGTGCCAATCAGTTTCATAGGAAACAATGGCAAGAGCTGCAGCAATGAAACAGTGTAATGAGTTACTTTAATCATGTGTTTGAGAAGGGATAAAATAATCTCAATCTGGAGTTTTTAGGAGGCGAAATAAACTTTCCTAAGACATTTATTTTGGATACAAACTGAAAGGGATTTCAGAATGATCGCTTCTATAGCCAAGCAAAACTAGAGGCTACTGTTACCAGAAGTCAGCAGTTATTATTCTACTTAAAATCTGTGTATTTCTGCTTTATTTTTCAACTATATCTTGCTTTATAGGGTTACAACCATGCAAACAGAAATCTGCTGTCTATGAAATATCTACTGCTGCTGCTTTTGCAAAATACTTTGCCATATGTGTTTCTATAGAAAAGGGGGATTGCTTTCTCAAAACGCTTTAGACTTTCAGGGCTGTGAAAGTCCCCTCCTTCTCCCACAAGAGAGACCACCAGGAGAAATATGCTTGGTGTTAGGCACCAAATAGCTGTTATTCTGGATACTGCATGTTATGTATTGGACACTAATATATATACACATATAGCCAGAATATACAGATTCTGAACTGGTAACCTGTTTATTCTTCAGAGATTATTTTATCCATGAGAGGGTCTGCTCAACAGAAAAACTTTTACTTTAGTGGGTTGTCAAATTTAAATAAGATCTTATTGAAAAAATCAGCTTATTAAAAGGTGTAATTGTAAAGTATATGAAAAACACTGGGAAGAATCTGCATTACTGTAGCCATGTCTAGAAGGTATAGTTTTGTGTGGGTATTAGTGACAATTAAAAATTCTGCAATTGAGTCTGGTTTAATTTCTTCCTGATGCTTGTCCTTCTGAATATTTTTGCATATAAAAGCTCTATTTTTTTCCCAAGATGGAGAAATATCAGCTAAAACAACCCCCTCCACAGAAAAGCCCTCCAAGTCTATTCTAGTAATGACACATTATTATTCTAGTAATAAAAATACAAATAGAGTTCTCAGTTCTTTCTTCCTTTGAAGAAACAAATGGTGGAGGTCTGAGCTTTAGAGCATATAAAAAATGTTTTAACTGTTACCTTGATTTGAGTGACAGAGGCGTAACTATGGTACTTATTATGAAAATGTGTTCTTCATAACTAACTTCCTCTTACTAATTTTTGCTGCTAGAATGTTATTTAAGGCCATGAAATTCTCAGGTCTTATCTGCAATTTCTGGTAACCAACTGTGGATTTTATTTTTTTTTTTTTTAAGTGGCTATTACAACTATTTAGGTAATGTATGGGATACATTTTCTGGAGGAACTGTTTTCTTGTTTCTATTACCATGCTTGGTTTGTGTAAGGAAAAGCTCTGCAAGATGCACATTGCAAAATACTCTAAGCAATATTTTCTTGCCAAGCTCCAGTTGCTAATGCTGTTTGTGACCATCCTTTTGAACTTGCTGCCAGTGCTAACAGGGAGGTGCATGCTGTGGAGTTTGTAGCTTCTGGCAGACTCCCTGCAGCTCCCTGTTTGAGTGGGGAGACTGTCTAGGGAGCTCTGTTGGTGCTTTCCCTCCTGCAGTGGGATAGTCAGCCCTGCTCAGTCTGAGGGGATGTGCTAGGGAGTTAGGGGTATGTGAGGAGCAGCCTTTGGGCTCTCACAGGTAGGAAATTGCAGTTGTAAGCAGAGAAGGTTGCAGAGACTGAGGATGTTGCTGTGCAGCTGAGGGGATATGGGACAAGGCATATAGAACATTATTCTGCTACTAATTTTCAGAGGATGTTTGTTCAGAAGTGTCACTTCTTATCTTTCTCATGTTAATTTATTTTGCAGTGGCTTATAATGACCATCCCAACTGCCTTGATTTTCTCCTCACTGGAGTTGCTGTGTTTGGCCTTGCCACAGAGTTCATGTACCGAAGTGTCCTTTTGCTCACTGTTCCTCCAGATGCTTTGTTTTATGATAGCTATTTTCTGATGATCCAAGCCTTGTAATAGTTGAATCTGTAAATATTTTTATTTCATCTTTGTTAAGCAACATTACTGCAGAGCATGTTATGACAGGCCTTCAGTTCCAAATAAACGAAACTAACATGCTTTCCTCTTTTTCCGTGGGAGCTACAAAATTTTGGATGTCGAATGTAGTTCTTACATTAAAGCATCTTGGTAAATCAATGCTCTGACTAATGTGACAATTAAATTAACAGAATGTGATGGTTAGATCAAACACCCTCCCTTGGGTTAGTTTACTGGTAATTTTTTGTCTTATAGAAACTATTGGGTCAAAATAGATCTAGATGCAATTAACTTAGATGTAATGTAGTTTTTACACAGTTTTGATTTGGGCAAGATGCATTTTAACTTATTATTTCATATTGAGATTTTTAAAGATTGAATTAACTGAAAACATGAAGCAAATGTTTTATTTCTTTGCTTATCTTACAATTATAAATGGAAACTGGTAGTTCTGTTTTTAGAGAGGTTGATGAGGCCAGCTTTTCATGTGCTGGGTGGGACCTTCCTCTAAATACAGCCTTGGTGATTCTTCCAAGGCCTAGAAAGGTTTCAAAGCTGATGGATGAATTACTATTTCCTTTTCCTGTCTTCATTTTTTCAATTTTGTTGTGAAAGTAGGAAGTGGAAAACTGCAGGCTTGGTTATAAATTAAATCCTTCAGGCTTTTCATGGATGTTTTTTGTACTAATATGTTCTTATTTAGCAAAACCTTAGGCTTTGGCTGTTAATCCAAGGAAGATCTTTAAATGATTAGTTAGGCCTTGTGAGAGTGTTTTTACAAAATGTTTATGTATGTTGATCAAGATGAATTAGAGATTATGTTTGAAGGATAAGTTTTTCTGGCATCAGTGGGAGATAATTGCTGCTGTGCTGAAGCAACCCCGGGAAGCCTAGCTGCTTAAAGTGCTGCACATACTCATTGTGAAATGCTTCTGATTGACTTCTGGGCTCCTCAGCAGCCTCTTGATAATGATAAAGCTGACAGCTTTACAAATGTGTGAAACAAAATAGTCTAGAGTAGCAAAATCCTCACTGCTTTGGCAGATGACTGTAGGACCTACTGTAGTAGCAGTGTCTACCCTTGAAAGGAAAACTGTGCTTGGGCTATTAAATTGTGTTGCTCTTATGTAAACTTCTATAAAAGTAAATTTAAAAGATAAATTTGGACTAGACAAACCTTTTTGAGGGGAAATCTGTGTTAGAAAAAGATGATACAATTCTCATAAATGATACTGCTCTGCTGGAAAATGTTGGTGCTACATAGGTTCAGAATTTCAATGCTGTGCATCAGAGATAGGTAAAGAAGAAAATATGGACACTGAGACAGAGGTGTTAGTCTAAAGTAATTTGTAAGTATTTTTATTCCTACCCCAGCAATTCATGCAATGTAAACAGAAGCTTAGTATGTTCTGCTGCAGAGTGATACAGTATGGACTAGAGTACTTGGAGAAATGAGAGGCTTATCTCTTGGATTATTCATTTTAATCATGGCAATGGACTTGTAAAGCACCACTTATATATGCCTGGCTCTGTTCTTTTTTGCTCTCTGCGTCAACCAGACGATATCCCACTGAATTTGTGGTGTAAATCACTACAAAAGTAGACTAAGCCAGATACTGCCTTTTTTAATCCACTGCATACTTTTGGATGGAACTTCATAGATAATAAGGGAGGGATTTTTTAAAATAAGATTGATACAGGGCATTGAAACAATTTGCCCACATGCACACTAAGTATCACCTTTAGGTTGCTTACATCTCAAGTGCCTTTGGGCAGTTTTACTGACAATTCTAATGTTAGCTTAAAAACATCTGGAGGCTCACCATTGATGGTTAATGTTAAAAGAAGAATCTTCTCATTGTCATGGTGAATGTCTGAAGTAGATACATCTTTGAAGTCTTCACACTGAACATTTGAATACAGATCTCATTCTTGAGTGCTGCATCTTCTGTAATGTGTGCAAAAATCTTGGTTTGGATATGTCATATTTGTAGAAGCAAGTAAAATCAGCTCTGATGTTTGTCGTGAGCAACAGAAATCTATGGATTCAGTAAATTCGCTTTATTACTGATCCATTGGGGTGTTCTCTGTGATCTAAAGCCTTTGTATATATAGGCAAGGAGTAAAAGGACACTCAGCTTTGTGTGCAGTTCTTTTCAGAAGCAGGAAGAAAGCAGAGATGAAGAAAGATTTTCTATTTGTCCACAGTGAGAATGATAAATTTATAAAACAAGCATACAAATTTATATTGTAATGCTAATATGTTATTACAGTTTGACTTGGTCTTTTCCAACCTAAATGACTCTGGTTCTACTTGTACCTGTATTTCTGACATTCGTTTTCTGAGTTGGCAATTTTCTTAATTGGTGAAAAAAGTCTGTGTGTGGACAGATCTATCCAGAGAATACCATGTAAAGTATAAAAATATACTTCTCACCATTTCATTATCTTAATCTTGCATTTATTTGGCCTGTTTTTGTAGAGCGAAAAAGTGAATTACATGCTCTAGACCAAATTCATTTGAGTGAGTTAATACTGTCAGGATAAACCCCATATGTGAATTTAGCTACATGTAGCACATACTCAGCAGTAAAGCTGTTCTTTTGATGACTATTTGAGATGTGCAGTAAGTAAAGAAAGGATGTGAGACTGATTTGCCTGACACAGACATTTATTTAAAACTCACTGTATATAGATTTAAAAACAAGCAATTGCCTTTGTTTATCCCTTTTCTGATATCAACATGAACAAGGGATTCAGCAGAAGCTAGAAATACGAAAAGTTGTATGATCTAAAAGTGTCTTTGACATGATGTTGGTCAGGACTTTGCTCGAAAGCTGTCCATTGTGAGCCCACGTGTAGCAGATCATCTGTTTATGACTCTTCACACGTTCAAAGTCCAGTGGCTTGGTACAAGACTGAATGAGTATGATGAGTACAGACTTCATCAGCTAGGTCAGTCAATAGTTTACTGACACTCTGGGTACACAGACTGCACAAGTACCTTTTACCCAGCTCCAAGGTGTACTTCGGCTTCTCACTCTTCTGCTTAACAAAAAGACAAGCAAAATGTGTTGAGTGTCACTTGGGGTGGGACTTCTGTAGGGGTGTGTGTCATCCTTAAACTTTTAATGAGGCTTTTTAACAGATAGAAGTAACTTTTTCTTTACAAATAAAAATAGAATGGTTGCTTCAGTCTTTGCTGTTTTCCAGTGTCCTAAATGGCCTTAAGTGTCACAATGGTCGTAAGTATCTTTGTAAGGAAATTTAGGCTTAAAAAGAGTTACTTTGGTCTTTTAAAAAAACCTTCTAAGTTGTTTCACTTTGTCCTCTGGAGCCTGAAGACAACTCTTAAGCTCACAATTTAGTATTGCATTTGAAAAACTCAGGGTCCGTTCTGGCAAAGGAGTGTAACTTCTGTGGCTCTGTGGGCAATAACTTGATTTTGTGAAGAAGTGGCGTAGCTTTTAGGAATAAGCAGCAGGGCAGAATTTGAATTATAGAAAATCTATTTGGGGACTGAACTATTTGACTTTTCTGCATACCAGCTACTGTTAATGTCTTTGTCCAATATTTATACAAACAGGATAAAAACGGTGAAGTACTGCAAGAGGAGTAGTTTTGCAGCTTATAAGAAAATGGAGTGCTAGGCAGATGGCAATGTTTTCACAAAGTAGAATATTCTTCAGTCTCAAATCAGGGGGTTCATCACATACAGAAGTTGTACCTGGGTTCATGCTTCAGCTGATCCTTGACTTGCAATTTTTGAGGTCACTATCTCGTATAGGTGTGGAAACCTGAATGGGAAACCACCATTAACAGATGCACTGCTAATAAGGATGTTGCAAATACTTGGAGAAAATAATTTTAATCGACATAAATTATTTAAGAATAATAGTGGGATAATTGTGAGCTAGAGTTTAGCAGCAGCTGTCAGCAAACAGGATTTGGAGATCCCTCTCTGTTTGTGAGCATTGTAGAAGTAAATTACTACTAACTGATTCATATGTAAGACTCATGGTTCAGTGCTAGCAGGGAAGACCTCCTAAAAACTGCCGGAGTTCTTAGCAAACTCAAGGTTTTACATGTGTTGTACAGCTAGAGAAGAATGCCCATAAAACTCATGATTATGGAATACCCAGTTAATCCTAATAGTTGTGTTCCTCAGGCTGTCCTCCAGCCTTACCAGCAGAGAAGTGAATCATCCTTGTCTCTTGATGGGCAGGGAGGAAAACATGATGTCAGTGAAAAAAAGGTGGCTTTTCTTTTTGTTACCCTCCAGCTCAGTCTGTAGTGCTCTGAAAGAAAAGTCAGTGAAGCAGAAGACTCCCCAAAGAGAGCCATGTCTGAAGGTAAGAAAAATCCTAGACTTAGCTCATGCAGTTTTTGTCGCCCCCTGTTCCTTTTGCTGGACTTTACAGTTCAGGAGGTGATCCTGCAGCTCTCCTAATGCAGTACTGCTTCTGCTGCAGTACGTGCTTGACCTAGAACAAGACCTGAAGGACTCACCATGGTATTGATATTGAGTAACTTTGTCTCTGTGTGCATTTTCAAATACACCACTTCTGCAGCAGTATTTGGATAGACACAAAGAGACTGTGTTTTAAGAACGTAAATACAAGTGGTTAACAGTTTTTGCAATTCTTGAAGCTTTAAGTCTGCAGTTATTTAATGTTTATTCGCCATTTTTTATCACATTTCTGGAGCAAAGTGACAATTAGATTTAGAGCTTATACAGTATATCCCTCTCTATTACAAGCTTGCAGAATTCCACTTTCCCTTTCATCTAGAGTGAGTAATGGGTTTTGATGGTGTGCAATGTATCATTAGAGATTTTCACCCCCTTTACTAGCTGTATGTCGGGATGTGTTCTGAGCTTGGATCAGTAAGTTTTCCTACCTTTCGTAAAATATTGCTTTACTGTTAGTTACAATTCTAACTTATGAGAACCTGCTTTTCATGCTGTCCCTCTGGTTCTGTCAGTACAGGTGGAGCACAGATGAGAACAGTCTGCTAACTGCTTCATTCTGAAGTGTTAGGGAACTGTCTTTATCTACCTACGAGATGAAAGGAGTTCATTGACGGCCGCGCCAGCCTGAGCCTCCTGAGGTTTGGGAGAAGCAAATGCCTACCATACTGGATTTTTGTGGGGATTCTGCTGCAGTGGGTGTGCTTCCATTGCTGTAGGCAGATAGTTATGGTTTACAAATGTAGGACAAGACTGCAGCAAGCACCCTTGACTACAGTGCTGTGTGGTCTTGTGGGAAGCCTGCTGAGGTGGGCGCCAGGCTGGCAGGGGCACAGTTTCGCAAACCCCCCTACTGTGGTCGTTTACTGGGGACCGTATGCCATGTGCTGCCCTCCTTTTCACTTCTCTCCTGCTCACTTGGGTATGGATATTTTCTCCTATTTGACCCCTTTCTCTCTGATTAAACTACTTGATGCATATTGCTGAAGTAACCAGGAGTAGGGTGGGTGAGACTCTGCCATGGCAGGGGGCAAAGAGGAGAGGGCTTTTACCGATGCTCTCATTCCTCCTGGGGCTGTGGCAAGTGATTTTTCATCTGTCTGTTACAACAGGAGCCCTTCTTTGAGTTCTGCATGTTACAATGAAGCTATCTTGAGAATAGCAGTTTCATTAATTCTGTTGCATTTACAGGACATCCCAAAGGTTAAATAAGGAGTGATGGAATGTGGCTATTCCAACACAGTGCTGTGCTTCAGTGAAGAGTCAGAAGGATATTGTTATAATAGAGGCTACAATTGTGATTAAGAACCTACAGCAACCTCTTGAATTACACTGTCAGCAGTCTGCTGCTGTTGTTGGATGAATGCTTAGTGCAGACTGCACAGTGAAGGAAAGATGGTAGGGGGTTGCTTCTCAGTTATCTTTAGGGCCATCCAGCCAAAAAACCTTTTACTATTTTTTAGGTCTGGAAGTAAATGGAGCTGCAACAGATTGCACACAAAGGCCTTTTCTGTCATTATGGGTTTGTGCAATATTTCCTTTTACATGTGTATGTACAGACTGTTTCATTGAACAGCATGGTAAGAGTTTGGAAATCAAAATTTATAGTACAATTTAAATACATTTTGGGAAACTGACACTTAAAATGGAAATAATGAAGGAAAATGAACATATTGAACCACCCACTTGACTGCTTACTCATTCTGTTTCTTGACACACTCAGCTTCTGCTGGGTTTGCTACAGCACAAAGATGACAAGAAATGATTCTTCATTTCCTTGTCCCTTGCATTGCTGTTCGTGCTTGATCTGAATATTGTTACGTGTTCTTGATGGTGTTGGAAGGCTGCAGGGAAGAGCAGACATCAGAGATGGGCTCTGCTTTGTTTCCTGGTTGAGGGTAGGTATCAGTTATGTAATGTAACTAAGGAGTTCTTTAACTCTTTGGCTATATGTTCAATATTTTTTTTAATAGAAACAGATTCCAGAAAGCAAAGACAAATGTTCCAGGGCCTGATTCTTACAAGCTTTCTACAAGTGATTGCCCCCTCTCTGCCTTCTTGGGAAAACACAACTTCCAACAACAGCATCATATGCTTTTCACTACATATGCTTTAAACTACAAGTTGAGGTGAGCTCAACTGGTACATGACTCCCCATCTAATAGTACATGACACACAAAAAGCTCTTTCAGGTGGTCTTGGAGTAAGGTCACAAAGTCAGGCATTAGAAGTGTAGGTGCTTGTGTGCAATTATGCCTTTGACACTTTCTCCTGACCTTTCTCCAGATGTTGGCAAGGCAACTTATTTTTCCTAGCTTTCCTGCTGAATTATTTTGGTATTTTAATTTTTTTTTTGTTCTTCTTTAAAGGCAGATACCTGATGGGGAAAATCTCAGCTCAGAGTTGAGAGCTGGCAAACATAAAAGCAACTGAAAAAGGCAAGTTTTTGCTAGGGAGCAAAATTATCAATAGATGGTTCTATTGACTTGGCCTTCACTGTGAACGACTTCTGAACATACGGTTCAAAGAGAGCTAAAAATATTTTCAACACCATTTAGTCACAGTTTACCTAACAGCAGTCTAATCTGCTGAAAAAATCTTGAAGACAATCACAAGAAAGTCAGCATCAGTTTTGCTTTTTCAGTTTGCTCACAGCCTATGTAGGTCACACTGATACCCTCGGATTCTCAGTTTCACGCGTAATGGGTTTGCTTTAACATTATAAAGCTTTTATGAGGTGTAAAGAAGGTAAAATAAAAACCATCTATGCTCAGATGCAAAAAGCCCCTCCCATCTTCTCGGCATTGGGGGAGTATTTGTGGCTCTATTTGATCCTATTGTCTTTGAAAAATTTTATTTTCTACTGAATTTTTTGGAGGAGCAAGACTGTAATTTTGCATATATGCACACAAAGCTTTGCTATTTGATTCCTATTCTTGGGCAGCAAACTGCAGATAACTTGCAACTGTGAAAAATTTAAAGAAAGCATTCTGCTGCGTTGGTAAAGTCACTTTGGTCTTCCAGCCCTTTTCTGGGAACTATGGCTCTGTCACCAACGAACTGTGGTTTACTGGGTCAAAGGAATGTAGTCCCTCAAAGGTAGCATCTCTGGGTTAAGCTGGGCACCTCTGGTGGCAGAGTATTGGGAACCAGATGATGTGTAAGGCACAGCTCAGTTCTTTGTCCACAGCAGAGAATGTCATGCTGTAAGTGTGCCTATCTTCCCCTTAAGGGGAAACAACTACAGAGCTGTTTCTTTTTAATTATTTGTGACAAAAAAAATTGGCATGTACAATAGCTTGTCATTACCCACTCAGCACACCCTAGGGGTAGCATATTTTCACAAGCATGTATTGTTTAGGTGAAATAAAGGTGTTGCGCATTCTTACGGAATTTTTCATAGTCTGTAGCAGAGATAATTAAAACAGAGATAATACATCTTCTTAGTGCTAATACCTTGTAACAAATATAAGTAATTGGTTTAAGAAATCAGAGAGAATACATTTACTTTTTCCCAAAGCCCTAATGGTTTGGTTAAACCCTCTTGACAACTAGTCAGTATTTCTTCACGTAGATGTACTTGGTTTGTTGCACTTCCATGAAACAATTAACAACCTCTTCTGGGCGCATTTGTCTCAGCATTTCAGCTGAGAGCAAGAAGAGTGTGCCCTTGAATCGATAGTTCTCTGTGCCTGAGCCTTGGCTCTTGCTGCAGAGGGCTTTGGGGGAGAGCATGGCCGGGCTCTGCGGAGAACAGCGACATGAGGATGCTGTGCTTCCTATTGAGTGTCCAGCCTGGGCCAGGTTAGAGCTAGTCCCAACAAAGCCCTTGATGTGTGTATGTGAGGGGGAAATGGAACAGGGGACAGTGCAAGGCTGCAATGCCAACTGTTTTCTACTTCCAGTTGGGCCATGCTGCTTTGCTGATGGACAGACAGCTTCTGTTTGCATGCTGAAAGGGTTTTAAAGATGGGCAGAACCAAGACAGAGTTGTGTTGTGTAAAACACACAGCAGAATCTTCAAGTGGTGTTTGTGGTAGAGTTTTGATCATGTGTGCATGATTATTTGCAAGAGGCTATTTTTATTTTTTAGCACAGATACTCTGTAACAATCACTGGCATTTAAAAAATTACATCTCACTTTCTGTTCACCATGAAAATCTGAGGCAATTCTTACTGAGTGCTGCTGGACAGCCCATTTTTCAAACTGAGTCGTTTGAGTGTAATTTCTTCAAGATTTATGAAGTGACCTAAGTTATACAAAGCTTAAAATAGTGTTAGTTAATAGATTTGCTTGCTCTCTTTGGCTTAATACAACTAATTAAACAGTTAAGCTGCTAACATAGAAAACAAAATTATCCTGGAGTGCAGTATTGCTTGAGGAGATCTTGGACAAGCCATATATATGAAGTTAAGGATACCGTGGGGACTCTAGTGCTTTACAGGGTGTGGCTGTTGTGTGTTAGTGTCTTAAAATAAGAAACATAAGGAAAGCCAAAATACCAGTCAGTAGGGAAAGGACAATCAAATGCTCAACTTTCCTGGTCTGGGTTTTGATCCCTGGGTCCTGGACAGTCACCAAGGTCTGAATTTGAGCAACTGAGTGAGCTGAACTTGACAACAAGTGCTTACACATGAAAAGTGTGATCTTGTTTACTGTTGTCACTGCTGGGACTCTGGGGAAATAGGTACCACCTCCTCCTCTGCTGAGGTATAATAGGATTTTGCATGGTCAGTTGTGACAATATTGGGCTGTCTTGCTGAAAGTGAGGCTGGGCAGTTGGGTACACCAAAACATGTTGAGTAAGCACTTCAGCTGTTCATCCTGCTCCTGAGCTGTTCCCTGCCAGGCAGCTGGGAGCACCGAGAGCCTTCTGTTTTGCAGCCTGTAGCTCTGCCTGCCCTAGCGAGTCCTGAAGACAGAAAGAGGAATAGGGTTATCAGTGTTGTCATGGCTGAGCCCCCCTTCTCTTCTTGCTTTTTCTTTCCTTATAAAAAGGAAAAACCAATTCCACTCTCCTGCTGCTTTTTCTTTTGAAAGTAGTCCCCATCTGTACCACCCTGCTCTGTGTCTTTGGACTGTTTCTTGAGAAGTAGCTAGTTAACTGATGAGGAGTTTGATCTCATGGCTGCACTAATCTATTTTGTGATCTATAAAGAAGAAAATTTCAATGTCAAGAAACTATTAACTCCTGCAGGTACCTTGAGTCAATTTGCCCAAGACAGCAAAGAGATGGATGGTGAAGTGAGCAAACTGTAATGAAGAGAACTTGATTTTGTCATGTGTAAGAGGAAGATAGCTCACTGCTGTGATGCAGATATCAGTTGGTCTATTATATGTATTTGCTCTGTGATTCTTCACAATCACAGTATAATTGAAATAAAAATTTCTTATAGTGGGTTAAACAGTAATGTGGCATAAAGGCTTTTCCTCTGTTATTTGTATTGTACACATGGGCAAGAAAGCTAGTCAGTCGAGTCCTTTCAGAGTATCCTTGATGGGAAAAAGCCTTTAAAAGACCTTTGAAATAATACTTTGATTATTCTCAGGCTGTTTTACAACTTTTTTATCCTTTAAAAGTACTGGGATAGAAGCAAGTTGGAATATAGCAATATATTTTCAGGGGTTTCTTTCCTAATAGTAGGCAAAAAAAAAACAAACAAAAAGGCAAGACATCTAAGTCATTCTCTTTGATTTTTGTAGATTTTCTTGCAATCACTTTATCTCACTTGAAGATATTTTTTCTGCCTGCAAACAGTGTCAAAAACAGGTACACAGCAGAGGAAATTGATTAATGCTCATCAGGGGAGTAGTTCTGGCTATGAGTATAGTGTTGTCAAATGTAGAATGTAAACAAACTGAAAATTTAGTATTTCCACCTGCCTAATCATGTTTTGATGGTACCATTGGGGAAAGCTCTCACTTAGCTATTATATGGGTTTTCTTCCAAAGAGGCATGAATTTAAAGCCAGTGCAGCATTGTGTCCTATCAGTGCTGAACTAGCATCCTGTCTTTTATCTTCTTACTCTTCCAGCCCCCACCTTAATGCTGGTAGGAGGCAGCATGGTCTGGAAGAATTTACTCGGGAAGTGGGGCTGCTTTCCCCTCTGGACAGCAGAGTTCAACTCTTCCTGCCTGATGTGTAGCACTTTCTCTTGTATGACACGAGTGTTCTCATATCTCCATAAGGGTTTGGTTGTGATTAGAAGGCTGGACATAGACCAGGGATCCAGAATGTTGTTTAGGCAGACTAAAGGGATTTTTTCCCTTTTTTCTTTTTTTTTTTTTTTTCCCCTCTTTTTAGTGGTTTCTTTTTTCAAGGTAGGAGGAGACAATTATGCTGAAGAAAGGCAGAGATCTTTGCTCCTTACAGCCATGGAGAGTTGTGGCCACCACTAGTCTGTGCAAATGTGTTCCTCTGCCCTCAATGGTGGCTCTGCCAGCTTTGGGGACCTGGTGAGACCCTCCTGTCAGAGCAGCATACATGCTGTGTTTTGGTTTATAGATCCTCCTTGGCTGTGGAGACTGTAGTATCAGTATTTTGTTTATAGTCTGGCAGAGAGAGTTTGTATATCAAAGTATAGTGGCTTGGGGCTGCCTCCAAAACCAAATGCAGTCACTATGCTAAATATTTATTGTGGCTCTGCTCAGGATAATCTGAGGTAAAGCCATAGTTTAAACCCAGATGAAGATCATAGAAGGTATTTCCAGCTTTATGTTTGTTAAATCAATTCCACTCCTTTACAATTCTAGTGGGTTTTTTCCCCTTCCTTGAGGGCAGCAAATATGGCAAAGTCATTGAGCAAATGACTGATATTTGTGGATGTACCTTGGGGTCACCAAGGCTTGGAAAGCTTAGGTAGCTGTGAAATCATGGCTTCTTCTGTACTTCTGCCTTACCTGGCTGGGTACCCCAGGCTGCACAGTAGTGTTAGCACAAAGATTCACCTTGGAGTGGATATTGTCTGTGCAGGCTCTTGGTGGAAGCACCACAGCACTTGCAGGTGCCAGATGAAGACCCAGAACATACTTCTGGGGTGCCCACTGTGGGAACCTGTATGGTCATAGTCAACGTGTTCACTAAAACAGCTTTTAAAGTAACTCTTAAGATCAAGTCTCATCTAAAGAAGCATCATCTGTGGCTATCACATATTGATGGTCCTAAGGAAAAAAGCAATCATTGAATATCTTATCAGCTGCTGTTTGTTTCTCCAGTTTAACTTGAATCATGATGGACAGAAAAAGCTTTTTGTGTTTTGTTTTGTACTTTTTTTCTTTTCGTCTTGTGTAAAGGAAACGGCATTTGTAAACACTTTTCTTTCTTATCTGTGGCTTTTAATGAAACAAATCACATGGTACTGTCACCTCTGCAGTCCCTGCAGTCCTTCATCCTGCGCATACAAAGGACAATATTCAAACCTGTAGTGTGCTGTAAATTGCTGCTGAGGCAGTTAGCAGGCACTGACCCAGACGGTTCCTGGTGGTGAGGGAGATGAATGGAAAACAGAATCCTTTTGTGGTTGTGTTGTTTGCTTCTTGAAATTGGAGGGACTGTTTGAATACTGCATGTTTCCTGATTTCTACTCTCCCTCCCTTTCCCCCAGGATTTAAAATATTTAATTTGCTAAAAGACTTTGGTTTGAAATCCCCTAAATGGGGAAGTGCTGGTTGTTGGCAAGTTCAAGTGTAAAATTGGTTGTAAGTACTTGTGGGGGAGCAGTGCAATGGAGCTGAACAGTACACTGAAAATGAGAGTACTCTAAATCAAAACACTTTTGTTAATTAATGTTCATTGCTGGTTTCTGAGAGCACAGCTAGTAAACATACAATCCAAAGTCCATTTAAGTCAATCAGTAAAATCTTGCTGGAATTAATTTGGGTTGGATTTTTAATTAATTTGTTCTTCCAAGATACTTTACCTTAAATTTCTGTTAGAAGGTGTAGACCTCTTTTCCTTGTATGTTTCATGAACACAATTATATAGTGGTTTTGTATGACTGAGACAAATCAGATAAATATCTTAGCCGTGAATTAACATGGAAATCTATAATTAAACAATTTTGTTTCTCAGGGAGGAACAGATAAACAAGGATTCTTTTCTTTGCATTTATATTGTATTATACAATGTAAATATATATTGTGTATATATATACACATATATTGTATATATGTATTTTAAATAACCAAAGCATTAAAAAATAGGAATTAAAAGCTGTATTTAGGCAAAGCCTAAAGTAAGTTCATGTTGCTGCTTAAGGCTTGCTTTTGCGTAGTCAGAAGTGCTAGATGCTCAGAATAATTTCATTTATTTTCTAAGTTTAGTCTGACCCCTCTGTAGAGATGAGGGTTAATTCACTGAAAAATTGTTCTGTTTTGCATTGTGTGCTGTTAAATCTTGCAGAATGGGTTTGGTTGTTGATTAAATTCCATCATTCTTGTAGCAGTCTGTAGGCCTGATGCTGTGCCCCGACATCAGACCATATAGCACTGAGGCATTTTTCTATTTACCCAGAGCTGTGTTGGTACTGCTGTCTTGCAGTACTGGAAGCTTGTGCCAGAGCTGTTTGGCATTTTTCTTTCCAGCTCTCCACACAGTGCACTCTCTCTGGCTCTTCTCCCACTTGTTTTGGAAGAACATGCTGGATATTTGTCCCCTCGCTATTTCCACGTAATTTCTCATTGCTTTGTGAGGGCCAGGGAAGAAGTGCTGCTCCTTCATCCAGCCTGTGAGCAGGCCCACTCCTTGGTCTCTGTGGTCCTCCAGAGCTGCTCTGTATTTGGACCCAGCTGGGTTGTAGATCCTGTTTGCTGCGGGGGAAGCAGTTCTCAGCCTTGTGAGGGCTTGGACATGGGGCATTTTGCTATGTGTGGTGTTTTTCTTTAAAACTCACCTAAATAATTGAGCAGGGGTGTGTTTACCTTTATCTCCCATAAACAAACAGCTTTTCCTACATTAAAAGATCATCAGTGTGGTGGTGAAGTCAGCTCTGGGAAGGGAGTATATGGCAGATTATTACCTGGGTGGTCATGCCATGGCTTATCACATGGATATGTTTTAAAGCTCTCTTTCGTGGTTACATTGGCCACATAGGATGTTTTCTCTGAGACTTCTGTTTAACCTGCACAGAGGAGTGACTCTTTACCTAATGATCATCTCTTACTTGTTTTTGTCATTGTTGTGTGCATTCCCCAGGCTGTATTTCCTATGTGCTGTTCAAGTGATGCTTTCAGAATAGGATTATTAACTAACTCATGAGCTTTCCCTTGGTTCTTATTAGTATAATAGCTCAGTGTTGCTCAGGCAATAATTACTTGTGCCTATAAACTGAGGGCATATCTTTAATTTTATAAGCATAGTAACTGAGACATGGAGAAAAGAGCATTCCTTAGAACCTGATTTAAAAGGCTTTTTTTTTAAGAGTCCTTGGTATTATATATTTGCAAGAATAGATCAAAGAGGGGATAGTAATATTTTTCTGACAAATGAAGACAAGGAAGAAGAGCTGGGCTTTTTCCCCCTCTAATGTCCTTCTTGTAAATTGCAGATCTGTCTGATTTGAAATTCAGCTGGTGAAAGACAACACTTAATTTGCACAAGGTGGAGAGTGTTAAGTAACCTTAGGAGTAATCAGCCCCATCAACAATTAAGTCTCTGTTTTATCAGGAAGATGCCTGCTCTTTCCCTGCTGTTTGTCTGCTCTGAGCTAGTGATGTTCTGCACACTGACTTGCAGCAGTGGCAGATGGTTGCTACCTCCTCCATACCAGCTACAGTCCTTGCAGCACTGAAGTCTAACAGGTGGCATCAGGATGTTGCCCCCTTTTCCTTCGCTGAATGTTGTTTGCTGGAGCTCCCGGGGCTTTTTGGATCCATTGCATCAAGCAAGGCTGACTAACCCATGCTGTGGGAGTGGGTGCCCAGGGCAGCTCTTGGGCAACCTTGGGAGTCCCTGCACATGATGCAGGATGGCACCATGGCCTGGTGTTCCTGTGAACTGCATTGCAGGAGAAACCACTTACCATCTTATTCCATGGGATCTGGTACTAACTTCTCAGTTCAGTCAACAAATCCATATTTTTGCATTGTTTTCCTGGGCCCAAAGTAAAATGGTAATAATCACATTTATCTGTGGACTATTTCCTTATGAAGTTATTTGTTTTGGTTTTTCTTGTAAAAGAACCTAGGAATTCAGTGGAGGGTTGTCTCAGTCCAGCTTTGTGTCTCTGAAGTGTGAAAATGGATGTTTACATATTAACATAAAGCAGTTAAATGGGGACCAGTTACATATACAGTTCCTTTAATTTTTTTTTTTCTTTTTTGATGCCAGAAGAATGTAAAGGGCTTTAGTGTAAGGAGAGGGATGGTCAGAGTGATCTAGCTCATCTGGTTGTGAATGCTTTCTGACTACGATATAGTATGCATCCAGGGCAGAAACATAAATCATAGTTCACAGTGAATCATGTTGTGAAGGCCAGTGGAAATGGTATGGCTGTATTAGCACATGTTCTTGGGAGTAAACTGAGATGTGTATTGCAGTAATACAAAGAATGTGGGGTTTGGGGGGGGGTTGTATGCATGTGTTAATTTTTCATGTAGACTGGGCAGATAAGGAAGACTGTTTACAGATGTCTTGGTTTGAAAGACAGGTGTCTGCCAGGGGAAACTGGAGCTTCCCGTGGAATGGAGAATGTAAACCTCCTCCTTCCAAATTATTATAATTTGGAAATTAAGAGGCTTTTAGGCAAAGATATGGGAATAGGAAATATCAGTTCTTTACTAGGAATATTACAAAATACAAAGGTAGTAGTACAAGAAAAAGAAACAAGCAAACAAACAAAAATAATTCTAGAAACACTGACAGAGTCAGAATACCACCTGATACCCTGTTGGTCAGGGTGTTGGAAGCAGTCTAAAATAAGTCCTCCTGGAATGACAGATGTGGCTCTGTTGGAGTAGAGCTGATCCTGTAGAAGGGTCCAATGATGAGACTCCAGTCTTCCTCTGGGAGTCCAGTGGAAAAACCGGCTGTCCTGGTATTCTGATTTTCAGGTTTTATCCAGGCAGGAATGTCTGGCTCCTCCGGATGGGTGGAGCATCCCACAATGGGATGATTTTGTTTTACCAGTCATGCGGTGAGCTTTAATGGTCCATCTACAGATGATATCCCCCAGGAGGGAGGATGGGTGATGGAAGAGATAAGGAAACACTGCCCCACCTGGTATGAACAGCTGGCCCATTAACAGAAGGCACCTACCCCCTCCCCCCTGGAGTTATGAGGAATGGGTTATACAAGAGATAAAGAAAAAACATCTCCCCAACTGCTTTCAACAGATGAAAATAGAATACACATTTTTGGTTACATATTGCAACCCAAGACAATAGAGCAAAAGAAATTAAGTGTATGTGTTTTGTTTCATCAGTTTCCTTGCTTTATATGCTTGAGTGTCAAGATTTCCCAGCACCCGTGCCTGTGTAACAATGTTGGATGTGTACTTAGCATATATTTATTCAGTACCAATTTTTGTAACTCATTGACATTTATTCTTTCTGTTCCTTTGTAAGCTCTCTGTTGGTTGCAGCATGGTGTAACTACTCTTAGCAGGCAGGATTGAAACCCTTCTGAGTCAAACCATTCATTTGCATGAACACATCTCCTCTTGCTGATCGCAAGACACATAAATATGGAGCAAAATGAACCAAAACACATAAATAGACTCCTGCAGCTACTGATGTTAATAGTAATTTACAATATTTTTTTTATTCTAACTCCCCATTCCACCTGCCCAATCATTAGGGTTATGGTTCCCTTATGGCCCCAGTTTAAGAAAGCACTTTAATATTAGTCTTAAGGATATTGTTATTCAAGACAAGCCTTTTAATATTTTCCTGGTGTTAAACCCTGTAAGAGCTGGATTTAATCCCTTGTTTGAATTTCAGCATGTCCTTTTCTTTTCTGAATATGGATGCTCTTTCAAATTGAAGCCTGATGGGTAGCTGTGTAGGGAAAAAAATGCTTCTTTAGACCTCATTTGGTATTTTGTTACATAAAGAGGGAAAAATAACCCTTACCAAGGAGGCTATTTTTCCCATTTCCCAGTTTTACTTTTTATTATTTATGGTGTTGTTGGTAAGGATCCTGTGAGATCTCTGCAGTATAGGTGGTGGTTCCAGTTTTAAAACAAAGCACACACAGATGAGTGCTTTGTCCTTCACTCAGGTAGTCCCTTCTCAAATGCAGTGGCCTGGGAAGGGCAGGGAGGCAGCAGGGCTGGCTGGGTGTGCACAGCAAGGAGCCAGACACCAGGAGGTGCTGCCCTGTGCCTGCCATACACCCAGCCAGTCCTTCCTTCTGCCAAGCTCCTCAGGGCTGCTGTTCCTTCAGGGTGCAGTAGGCCAAAATGACCTTCTTTCCACTGCCTTTACATCCGCTCTGCCCTGTTGGTGTTCAAGTCACTAGATGTTCTGACTATTTTTCTGATTTAGATCAAAACTCTCTGTGAATTAAGTGGAGACCCTTGGTTTCCAGTGTGGCTTGAGCTGGACTTGTTTTTAAAATGTCCTCTACTGGTATATGGGAAGGATGTTCAATTATACCAACTAGTTCTTAAATAACTGTATGTTAATTAGGTAGGGTTGTCCTGTTGCTGACCGTTCTGGTGTTGTTTTTGAAATAAAGATAGACATATTTGCAGTAATTTTTTCTGAGGTTACTTTTTATGCAGTGTTGCCTTGAAAAGGCTGACCTGAAACAGAGACTGGACAAAGCTAGAGAATAAAGTAGATATTTATTAAAAGAACATGAGTCTGACTAGGGCTGCACCCCGACAGACCCAAAATGACCACAAAATGGCTACTCAGGTCCCGAGGGTTTACATTTTTATAAGTTTTGGTCCATTTGCATATTGGGGTCTAATTGTCCAATTACAGCTTCAGGGTTTGGAGTCCCATCCTTCTTGTTCCTCCCTTTGGTCCACTGTTGTTTATGCTTTTGGGCCTGAAAGTTGTCCTTGGTTTCCAACGAGAAAAGATTTGTTTTGTCTACCTGCTCTGTGAAGAGAGCTTACTAGCACTTAATATGAGACTTAGAACTACACTCTTAAGCAGTATAGAATCTGAAATCATGAAAGCTAAAACTTAAGGCATCACAGTAGAGATGCAGACTGTTCTGGTTTGTTTTTTTTTAATAAGAAATAATACACCTCAAGTTTTTAGTGTGTTGTGCACTCAAGTGATCCAAAAAGCATGTAGCTGTGCCATTTATTACTCTCATTCATTGCTCTGTTACCCTTGTTCATTGCTGTTAGGGTTTGTAGATGTTGCATGCAAGTAAGTGGTTGCTGTGCAGTTACATTTTGATTAATGTGCTTATCTGGCTGGAGTGATTTTGCTTTCTTGTTTTTGTACTGCTTCCCTTTTATTTTAGACTCAAATAGCCAAATCACAAAAGATACACAGTGTGGTGCAGAAGCCTGAGATTCCTGAGACTGCTGTGCCATGTGTCATGTTTGCAGTGAGGATGGGCAGTGTGTTTTGCCCTACTGCTGTCACCCACCCAGGCATGCTATGTGGGCAAAGGGGAACTGTCTTCACAAATTTTAGAGCACCCTTATGTTTAATTTTGATTTTTTTTTCTATGAAGAAGGGGCAAGAGGAAAGGAAGGGGTGAGAGAGGGTGTTGGAGAAGCAGGGGAACAGAGGCAAACTCACCAAGGGTTTGTTTTGTTAATGTGCTGAGAAGCTCGACTAGATAGAACTTTTTTCTCGGCATATAGAACTTTTGGAGAACTTGGTCTCTTACTGTAAATATTTGCCTTCTGAAATATTGAGGTGCTCAACTGGAAGGGAAAAACTACTTGCAATACAGAGTCAGTATGACAGAGGAGATTCCGAGAGAGATAGGAGTACTAGGGTAAAAAGGCAAAATCCTTGAAAATTAGGTGTTGCTGTCCAAAAAAAGAAGAGACCCTACCTAGAAAGGGGGTGCAGGGAGATGTATAGCAAGAAGGACAGTCTGGAGAGATGGCGCTAACAGGAGAAAACTACAGGAGTGAGGGCTCTTGGTGGTTTGGAATATAGGAGAAGGAAAGCTACAGAATTAAGAAGTTTCAATCACAAGTTTTTGCCTCATGTCCCTTTAAGTTATACAAGTCTTGCAAAATGGAAATCCAGAGGCAAATTGACTCAGGAGGAAGAGCATAAATGAATCCACGTCACATTCTCTAAACAATTTTCTCTTCAGAGGGACAAATGCAAGATGCATTTGGTTTATAATCTTCAGAGAAGACAGTTGTCAGTGAAGACCTTAATAATTCCTCACTAGTAATAGTGAAAATATGTATTCATCATCTAGGGAATCAGTGCCTAATGATTAATAGCGACATCAATGTGTGTATATATGAAATAAGTTCATTGCTGCATTAGAATTTACAGGCTAAGGAGAAAATTGGTGGCTTCCTGTTAAATATCAAGCTATTGCTACTTTAGTCAGAGTTGTATTTGTAAGTAGGCAGCACTGTTTACTTGTAAAATCAACTTTTATTTTGTAAAATGCATTTATGGCAGTTTCTCAAAGCTAGATAAATAGAGCTGAAAGAGAACATGGAATTTTTGTATTGTCTTGTTCAATTATCTGTAAGCGAATTCAGTTTGCACTAATGTTTTTCTTAGCCTTATCATGGCTTGATGAAAATGAGTATGCAGAAAGTTCAGGAAGAGGGAAAACTGCTTGTAAGTCCCATTCCCGAGTGTTTTGCTGATCTGTAGTGGAGAAAGACAGACAAACACTGATAGGTGTTTTGTTGGCCCGTGCAACAGAACATTAGTTTCTTTCATGTAACTTAAACTCTGGGTTTGCTACTTGTTTATTTTTTTTTGAATGTGCAACACGAATGAAATTGTACATGTTTTGAGCTGATACTTCAAAGTTGTCATTTCAGTAATCAAAGGTTGTTCTTCAAGGGACCCTGAGTTTTTATTTAAATGAAATTACCTAAGGAGCACAGCTCTATGCAAGGGAAGGAAGTGCCTTGATGAATACAATATGATGTTTGGATGTTTGTCAGATTCTCAAAACACACTCTGATTGCCAAAGAAGTGTCTCCAGGCATGTCTGCCTGGTTTAGCTTGGAAGGGCAGGATTTATATTACAGGGACTCTGAAAACTGGATAGACAAATGACCTTTTTGTTGTTTAGGTTTAAGAGTTTGGGTGAGATTTAACCATCTAGGACTTGAGTGTTAAAATGGGTTTGAGACTGCAGAGGAAGCTGCTGTAGGTACAGAGAACCATTCTTGGTTGTAGTTACTTTTCTGAGCTGTGTAAGGCATCCTGGCACTTCCTAGCATTGCTCCCCCTTGCTGGAAGCTGGAAGTCCCATTGTAGCAGTGCTGGTGGAGGGGGACTGTTGACTTATTTTTCTCTAAATTTCTTGTATGTAGTTTTTGTATCTGGTGTGTTTCTTCTGGAGCAGCTTCCCAGAGAAGGCTTTTAGGTTCAGTATGAGCTGGTGCATGGGAAGCACAACACACAGGCTTTATCATGGGCTCTTCTCTTCCAGTAAGTTCAGGTGACCTTGACTGAGTTTACTATCTTCACGCTTTTGGTTCCTCTCCTACTCTTTACCCTTGTCTTTTGTTAGTTGGGATGGTATATTTCACTGAGCACAATGGAAAGCTTGTGTTAGATGGGTCATACAAGTATTATTGTAATCCAAATGAAAAAGAGGAATTTTTTTCCTCTCTAGTTCAAGAACTTTGACCATGAAAAGCACTAACGTATTTCTGCTGTTACTTTACTACTGATACTCTACTTGTTCAGCTTTTCTCTTTATTTTGGATCAGAAAAACATCTACTTTATGCAAATGCCTGATACTTCCAGTTGTTGATCAAACTGGGAGGATGGAGGAAAGAAAGAAAGTAATTCAAATGTTATTTTTTACTGAAATAAAGGAAACCTGAATTTTTAATTTTGGGTCGAAGGCAGTGTTTTTGATGTGTCAAAATAATTGATTCTGATGTATGTGAAGCTAATTGTGTTGACATTTTCAAAAGTGTGTTGGTTTTTCCCCTTGCAAGGGAAAGTGAAGTTCTCAAATCAGGGCCAGAAGTTACATTCACCCTTTGTGCAAGCTTGGACTAAAGGCAGTGTGCAGGGTTTTCATTCCTGCTGGAGGGGCTGTGGAGCCGACCCCCAGCACTCCAATGGAAGGCCATGAACAGCAGTCATCCTTTAGCAAGTTCAGAGTGGGAATGGAAACTGGGATTTCCATGACTTCTCATGTAGGATAAGAGTAGTACCAACAGGATTGTGTAGATCCTCCACAACTTGGGAGGGACTGGAGTTGAAGGATAAAATGGAACAGTGATTTGCAAATCTAATATTAATTTGTTAGTGGGCAGGTGTTTATTACAAGAGCTTGAAAATGTCATGTTGTGGAAATATTTATAGTTTATTCCGGAACTGTTGGAATAAACTGTAAAGAAGTTGGTATTCTTGGTGGGTTTTTTTGTTTGGTTTTTTTTTGGTGGGTGTACTGTTTTGCTGAAACTGAACCAAATAAGCCAAACATTTTCAAAACATTTTTTCTTTTGTTGTGACCAAAGTGTTTGGGAAAATTCATCCTGTTATTTCAGTTACCCTGAAGTACAGATTTTGACGAAGTGAGCTGTCTAAAACAGAAGCTGAAAAGTATTAAGTCTGGTTCTCATTTTATAGAGAAATGCCAACTGTCTTTTCTACTGGCTACACATTTTATAAATTAATTCAATGGTTACATGAATTAGAAGTAAGACTTTGTGTTAGCATAAAACTTTGTGATAAGAAAGTTTTCATTTCTATTGCATTTCCTTGTTTGTGGTACACGCAGCACAACAGTCATAGAAAAGTAACAGTAGTGAAGTGATTATCACTCACAAAAGTAGCTGAGACTGAGGAGTTAGAAATATGGACTGGAAATGACATTTATAGTGTTGGCTGTGAAATACTCATGGAAAGCTACTTCTTCCATAAATATTAATTTGACATTGGTTTAGGATTTAATAAGTGGAATGACTCAAGATGATAAAGGTGTTTTATTACATCTGGGTAGCCTTAGGAAATATTTCTCTCTGCCATTGAAAAAAGGTATGAAACAGATATGAAAAGATTTTAAATTATGGCAAGTAAAAGAGGGTTGAACGTAAAGGTAATTGGTATTTAGACCATAAAAAGGAGGGTCACATTTTTCTTTTTAACTTACATAAATAGAGTCAAAGCCTGTTCTGAATGACAAGGGAATACGTTTTGATTTCTTTCCATATTTGCCACATGTTTTCAAGGACCTGTGCTCTGAGTTTAAAAATGCCCGTGTGCGGAGTACAGGCTTTGTTCCACTGTAGCACACATAAAAGTGCTTTAACTGAGGAACCAAAATAACTCGGAGGTGACCTTTTGCTTTAAGACCTGACTGCTTTAAAGGCAATTTATAGAATCATAGAATCCTTTAGGTTGGAAAAGACCTTTAAGATCATTGAGTCCAATCATTGAGTTCAACCATTAACCCAACACTGCTAAGCCACCATTAAACCATGTCACAAAGTGCCACATCTATACATTTTAAATATCTCCAGGAATGGCAACTCCACCCCTTCCTTGGGTAGCCTGTTCCAGTGTTTGGCAACCCTTTTGGTGAAGGTATGTTTCCTAATATCCAATCTAAAACTTCTCTGACACAACTTGGCCTATCACTGGTTACTTGTGAGAAGGGAACACTCCTTGTTAAGTGGACCTGTAGATTTCCTGTGAGTTTGTTGCAAAAGGAACATTCCCAGAGAGAGGAATGCTTCCAAAACCGTTCTTCATTCTTTGTTTCCTTTTGTTGATTTTTCTTGCCATGTTATTTCATGGCATCCTCCAGGTCATAGGTTTGTTGTCATAGTGATGATACTCATCTTTGTAAAATAATAAAATTTAATCATTTGACAGCAGGAAGAGAAAGTAGATCAAGTTGTTGATAGGCAGTATCATAATCATTCTTCTTGGCAGGAAACTTGTACTTGGTAAGTTCTTTAAACAAAAACTAGTTTTATCTTCCGAGGGAGATTTTAATTGAATTTTTGATAAAAAAGGTTAAGACTGTTTCAAGCTGTTGTTTACTTTTCTATTCTACAGCCATGAGTACTTTTTTTTAAGGCACATGGTACTAAATGTCCTTTAAGAAGAAAAGAAGCAAAAAAAAAAAAAAAAAAAAAAAAACCCAAAAAACCAAAAACCGAACCAACCCAAACCCTTAAATATATGAAGTTAAAATGTTCTGCAGTGTTCCTTGGTAGCTATATTGGTTTGACATTTTATAGTCCAAAGGCCTCAACATCCCTTTAAACCTGGTATTTATATAAAGCAGAGAATTTCCTTTATTCTCAAGAGCTTGTAGTCCAAGAGAAGAGACAAAGCAGATGTTTGAAGCAAGCGTGGGGACCGAGATTACTTCACCTGGACTCGCACACTCAGTGCTGCCAGTACTGGCTTGTACCATAACCTCGTACTAGTGCAAGGTGCAGTTGATCCTGTTGCTATAGATAAATGGTTTGAACTTGTTTCCATGTGACAAGTGTGTTCGTTGTAAGGGCAGGCAAAGCTGGTTCCACCAGGACATCAGTTCGTCTGAAAGTTCACTGCTTGCTTATTGTGCTTTTGTTGTGTAGATTTTATTTTTTATTTGTGGATTTCAGTCCCCAGGGTTCAATTTCTTCTTGCTGGGCCAAAGACACTTAAGATTTTATTGCAAGTCCCAACTAAAATAGCTCAGCCTTGTGAGATTGTGGAAGCGAGGTAACAGCTGCAAGACTGCTCCATGAGAGAGTCTTCCAGCTACCCAAGGACAATTCTAGTATGATGGGAAGGCCTGGAGGGGTATTCTACAAAGACAGTCCTTTTTATCTTGTGAATCTGTAATCTTTTTTGACATCTGATATATAACAATTGGGAAAAGTTGAGTTTCTTCAAAACCCTGGGTAGAGGTTCCTCTAAAAAGGCAAGAAATGCAATGATAGGGACTTCACTGTGAAACTGCAGTTAAAGGCAAACCATTTATGTACTATTGAAGGCAGCTAATGATGTAGTTCTGAACATTCTCTTTATTTAGTTTACTTTGAAATAAAACTGATGTGACTCATCTACACAAACATCCTCTTCCAGGGAAACATACCTTTGTTGCCAGTGAAGAGCAGTGATCAGTTCCTCTGCTGCAGAGCCCAGGTCGTTGCAGTTCCAGGTGCTGTTGCCCCTTCACCCCTGAGGGTGTGTCGCGATCCGCTAACACAAGCGGGGGTCGTGATGGTTTGTTTAGTGATCTCAGCACAAAAGACACAGCAGGGGACAACAACAGTATGCTCAACAGCAGTGCACCTTTATTGAGTACAATCACAATATGTGATAGAGGGAAGGAAAAAAAAAGTAAAATATAGATAAAGACGGGGAGGGGAATATAGCTACCAACAAAGAGATGAATCCTCGTGGTCCTCGGCCAATAGATTGTCTTCATCCGTTGGGGAGCTCTCAAAGTGAGTTTCTGTCTTTTAGGGTTTTATAGTATTTTTCGAAGCGAGTAGCCACTGGCCAAACAGGTGGGGTGATCACGAGTGTGTTATGACAAGGGTCTGTTCCATCAGGAGTAGTCGCAGCCCTTAAGCCACTTTGAGCCCAGGCTGCTCGCTGGTTTTGGCAACAAGCACACCAAAAATCAATAATTTTGTTAAAAAACCAAACAAAACCCCACAACAAACAAACAAACCCCTACAAAAAAAACCCCCAAACCTCAACCAACCAAAAACCAAAACAAAAAACCCCCAAACCTGAACGCATTATACTTGTATTTATATTAAACTCAAAAAATGTGGGGTGCCAGATTGATAGAAAGTGTTCATTCTTCATGTTCTGCTTTTATAGAAAATAGGCAAGACAGACTAAAACATGCACTCAACTCTTAAAACCCAACTAAACACCCCAAAATGAACAAAAACCCCAAAACGTTTCTGGAGACTGTTGCTGTTTATGGGTGGAGACCAGAGAAAAGGAAAGCAGTTAGTAACACTCTAAGAAGACCCGTATCTTTAACATGAAATGAAAATGCTAGCCTTGCATCTTGTGCTTTTTTTAAACTAGATTAGTAGAAAGAAGATGTGGCTTGAACCATACACACAGTTTGTAGGCTTGGATGCTTTAGAATCGCATGTACCTATTAAAATAACTGGGAATGAAGAAGGCAGGGATTTACACAGATCAAGAGGCCTGCTAAGTAGAAAAGCTCTATGGCTTTCTGTATTGTAGAGAAGAAAAATGGTAGTGATGAGATAAAAGGAGTTTACCTACTGCTGGTTTTGCAATGAAAGGTTTGTTGACTTTTCACAGACATCAAATAAGTGTTCACTTGCTTTTTAGTTTATTGCTGGGCTGATGAGCTTCTGAAGGGGCCTCTGTCTCAGTGCAGAGCCCAGGCAAGCTGTCCAAGTGCTAGTCTCAGTGAGCAGCCCCCCACAGCCTGGCACAGAGCCTGAGGATTCAGAGTACAGCAATGGGCCTGGGCCGTCAGCATCCCTTGGATAAGTCTGCTTTTAGCAACAAACTCATATGAGGAAGATATTGTTTCTGAGAGTTGTTTGCCCATTTGAAGGGAAGCCAGTGGAGGCAAAGGCAGTCAAGTCTACTTTGCAGGATGACAGCCTTGCTTTTGCAGCTGCAGCTCTGGCTTCATGAGCTGCCTCTTCAGGAGAAGGTACATGCCCTGCTGATGGTGCCCCAGCACTCTGAAATGCCATAAACTGTGTCTAGGAGAGGACCTTAAAACAGAAGTGTTGTAAGGAATCCTATTGCTGCACTTTATCTGCCAGCTTATCATGTGTGAGACTGGCCCTGCTGGTTCTGGGAGAAGATAAAACTGAGAAAAGAATTTCATTTCTCAGAAATGCAGTGCTACTCACTTTGGTATACAGAGGCTGCATCAAAAGGTTTTATCCATGTTTGGTGATGGAGTTTCTGCCAGACCATTTGGCACACATTTAATCAGGGATTAAAAGAGAAAGGAAATGTCCTTGTAAAAACTTTAGCAGTTAGGAAACACTTTGAAGTTCCATTGCTGTTGCTTTCCTCTTTGATCTCCACATGTACCAGTCATTTTTATTCCCATGTATGTGCTTATTAATTGCCTTTATATTTAATGTTTTAAAGGGGAACACTGTTTTAACTTTAATCAGCAGTGAAGGTGCTGTGATCCCATCAGCTCACTCCAGAGCAACAGAACTTACTCAGGAAATATGATAGCAAATTTCAGATTGTTTTTTTCCCAGAGAACACTGGCACTGTAGCTGTCACTTGTAATAGTGAATCCACAGCCTACATCCAGTTCCTTCTCCAAGGTTTTAACCTTGAGATTGTTCATTACAGTACCTCATTGTAAAGTATTACAATTTGTATTTATTTTGTCAATGACAGGGACTTCCCCACAGTAAGAGAACTATGGAAATATCCGAATTTCTCATGTTTGGTTAAGAAGAAGTGGGGGAGGAAGATATTACTAATGCCTTCTGCTACAGTGACTTGTTTCCTGGATCTGTCACGCTTGCAGTGTAACTCTGAAATATTTGCAGTGTAAAAGGGTTTATACAGCTTACCACAAAGGCCCAACTTTATTAACAGTTGTAGAAACCAGAACAGAAGGGAAGGAAATGGAGGTGCAATCCAACCCAAGAAAAATTTTGGCTTATTAAAAAAAAACAGTGCTAATGTTTTTTGAGACTCTCCCCACTGTCACCAAGACTACTGACTTAAAGAAACACAAATACACAATGCCTTTCCCTCTGTTTGGAACAAGTTTGGAGTGACTGTGGACTTGGACTAATAATTGTTTAGAGATTTCACATAGTTCACACTTTCAAATCTCCCAGTTTTGGGGCTACAACCTTATTCTTGTAACTAAACCCTGAGATTATAAGGGTGGTAAGGCACGGAAACAGGCTGCCCAGAGAGGTTGTGGATGCCCCATCCCTGGAAGTTTTAAAGGCCAGGTTGGATGGGGTTTCAAGCAACCTAATCTAGTGGGAGGTGTCCCTGTCTGTGGCAGGGAAGTTGGGATTAGATAATCTTTAAGGTCTCTTTCAGACCAAACCTTTCTGTGACTCTATGATTAATTTTTTTAAAGCATTGTATCACTTAATGAGCTTTGCTTAGATCTGGTCTTCCTACTTTGAATTTATATTTCTTTGAGGTGATTTCTTTCCTATTTGGAATAAAAAGGCAATAGTTTAATATTTCTGTAACATTTTTTATGCAAGCAATGAAGTTCATTTTGTGGTGCTTGAAAGCCAATAAATAATCCTGGCTTTTCTTTGCAACAGCAGCATGCAGCAGCTGGGGCTGTTTGCCCTGAATTATAACACAGACTGTGGGACTTGATAAGAAGACACTGTGTGGGAGCAAGATAAAATTATATCCTTGGGATTAAAAATACATATGTGAAAACGGTGTTTTCATGGCACGGTTTGATTTAGCCTGTCCTTGAAGATACCACACCTCTAACAGCCTGGTACTGTTTTATCTGGCTTCACAGATGACATATGGGGAAAATAAAGCACAGTGATAATGACCAGTGTCCTGTGTATCTAAAGCTTTGTGAGCAGCAGTTGCACACTGTGTTTATAACCTCAGGCACTGCATGATTTTTGTATTTAGCCCTGCTTGTCAGACCACGATTCCCACTGGGCCTAAGAGCTTATTCGACCTCCTCTCTTAGGAGCAGTAGAGGAAATATGTTTTTCAGAGCACATTGCTGGAGCATTGCCTCTATACCTTTGTTCTGCAACTTTGTTCAGTCAGCTCAGAGTTGAGATAGTGTGTTATAAAAACAAATAGTCACAAGAACACTCCAAAATAAACATCACTTTTGTTTTTCACTAAAAAAAAAGTTAATATTTGCTGCTTGGAGATTGGTGTATAAAAATCAGTATGAAGTAAGAAAGGTTTGACTCCTCATCATAAATCAACATGTACAGGTTGTTTACTCTCTTGTAATCACCATAATACTCAGAGTCCTATGTATCTTAAGTCTTTCCTAGGATCTTGGGGGATGTATGAATTTTCTTATAAAGATTGAGCTGTTACCTAGGATCCACTTAATGTGGGAGAGGGAGGAGAAATCTGCACGTCTCAGTCTGGCTTTACATGTCTGGAACATCTTGTATATCCACATTACATTGGTTTTTTTGGTTAAAAATGAATAGTCTCACTTTTTAGGGCAAGCACTACTTAAGTCAGCTCATAGTATCATAGAATATGCTGAAGCAGAAGGGACCTATTCTTAAAGGATTTTTCAACCATCTTACTATATTCTTTCACTTTATTTCTTGTTTGCCCTTCCTGTAAGGGCAGCTCTGTTTCTGTTTAAATACTTCTGCTATTTGGAAAGAGTAGGATTTGCTGGTGTATCTCTTTTCCAGTTTAATTTTGAGTTACTCCCTATTCCTATTCATTTTCCTTCTTTCTCTGCCATAACCACAAAGCAGTCAGGCTGCTATGAAACAAAAATTAAAGATTATAAAGATTAGAAGGCAGCAATTATTCAAAGCCCTTCTACAAGGGCTATAATAAAAATTGAAATCCTTTATGTAATGTGCTGTATCCACTGAAGTTATTCTTTTAAATAAGGAAACAGGCTTTTACTGTCAGCATTTGTTGTGCATAGTGAGATGCTGTGAATTTGGATGAGTCCAAAGGGGTCAGGTCTGTGATGCAGCACTCCCAAGGCTATAAAACTCATGACAGCTATATAGAACACGTTTCTAAATGTTGTCCCAGAGTGAGTAGTAATATTCATTAGGTGGAGATGGATCAGACCTTTCAATTTTCTCATTTCATCACTGAGCTATTTTATTTTGTCCTAGGCAGTGGTTTTCTTACTTCCTGTGGGCAGGAAGTGCTAGAGCAGGGTCTAGTGCATATCAGGAGTGAATTGCCTGAAATTATGGTGGGGAGGGGAGCAAGTGCTTGTTGGGCTTGACTGTTTAAAAACATTGTAAGTGTATTTCACGAGTGAAACAGTCAAACACTAGCTATTTAGGATAAAGCAAGTCTTCCTGGTTTCACCACCTCCAAAGCAACCTGGGCTGCAAGTTTTGTGATGGTAGTAGCCCCATGGGACAAAAAGGGAACTGAGGGCTTGGCAGTGATTGGAGCTGAGCAGGGCAGGGAGTTGGAGAGCAAAGACCTGATTGCAGCCTGGGTAGCATGTGGACACAGACACCCAGCTCACAGACATTTATGGGAATTTTTGAATGGAAAGCAAGTGCTTTTGTTAGGCTTACACTTCAGACTGCCACTAGAAAAAATACAGGAGCCTAGTTGTTAAAAGAAGTTTGAAAACCATTATTTATACACAGCTGTTTCACTATCACCATCCAAAAATCATCCTTTTCTGCTTCCATGAGGCATTCCTCTGTGGGAGAGGAGTGGATATGCCATTTCTGCTGCTCTCTGCTGCTTATCATCTGAATAAATCTCTTCTGAGGGTTGAGTAGGGCAAAAGCCAAGATGAAATCAGGTTTTGCTTAAGGAATAAGCGATCAGTCTGACACGGCATTTTTGTTTCTAACGATGTACTTGAGTTCTCCATCCTCTTCAGGCACCTGGTTTATGCTCTAAGCAATGTGATAGTTTGTATTTAGATTTAGTTTCTGTGCTATTTAGTTGACCATTCAGGATGTTTTTGAAGACCTATGTCAAGCATTACCTTGTTCCACAGGCTAAGAATGACTAGATTGTGGATGTGGGTGTAGCTGCTGGTACTGCCTTTGCTTCCCTGTAGGACAATAGAGGTCATTCAAATGCTGCAGTAAATGTTGAAAAACCTGAAGCTTAATTCCTGATAGAGTTCCCTCTCTCACATTCCGTGCCCTTTGACAGTCCAGTTTTGCTAGGAGTCGTAATTGTTTGCCAACTACTTTCAGAGCTCTCTTGAATCTCGTGAGACAGATTCTGGCACAGCTTGTCACGCTGGTGGTAGTGCCTGGCTTCTTATGCTGGCAGGTGGAAATTACCCAGTAGCTCTTAAGTGAGCAGTATTCCTAAGAAGCAGCTTGTTTCTCTGGAATCCTACTTGAAGTTTTTGAAATACCCCCTTGTCCTTGTGAATAATGTTACTGAATCCCAAGGTGAAGTTGAATTGTCTTTAGTGACTTCTCTGCATAGTACCAGAAGAGTTGAAGGCATCTATAGCTGACTGGCGGTTTTGTCTTTTGATTTTGGAGTGCATTTTTTCAGGGATGGGGAGATGAGAAGCAGAACCTTTCTAGAGAAGGATCAAAATTAAATTAATTGAGGTGGTTAGTTTATAGTACAGCTTGCAGCTTTTACTTTCTATTTATTTGTCTGACCTCCTCATCATCTTGCCAGTTTGGTTGTAGTCTTGATTTTGCCGTTTCAAAATACATTAGAATGTATTGTGTTATCCCATGCAATGTTTACTTGGTTATAACAACAGTGTCTTTGATTTTAAAGTCCCCATTGTACCATAAAATGCAATAATGTCTGCAGAAGAATTAATCATATGAAAGAGGAGGCAAAACCAAAAACCGTGGAGGATGCAACAGGCAAAATCAATTCATGGTGTGTTTTTTATTTACTAATTTTTTCTGTGTTTATTTCCTCTTTCCTTTATTGTTGTCTTCCTTGTGGTTTGACAGAAGATGCTACATTGGGAAGGATTCTACTTCGACAGAGGTCTCTCAGCCTCCTCTAAATTGTTGTAAGGCAGTTGTAAATGTAGTGTGGCCAGCACTTTTGGTATATTTTATACAAACTGAGTGCCCACCATCTCTTTGGTAGTTTTAGTGGTTTTTGGAAGTTTGCCTCATTTCCTGGCGCTGCTGATTTACAGGCTGTATTAAATCCTTTTTTTGTTTAGAAATATCTAAAGGGGTCAAAACATTAACGTATTATTATTCTGTTACACATCTTCTGAATAATGCATCTGTGACACAGGTTTGTTCAGGTTTGCCTACAGAAGCAATCAAAAAACCACATTTTTTCCTAAAGGCTGTTGTAGTCTAGTTCAAACACAGTATGTAGCAATTTGGCATTTCACTGAATTATATGCAGTCATATAGGCACAGCTGTATCTCTTGTGTGTATTTTCTGCAGCCCCCTGGATTTCTTTTGCTTAGAAAAATCTGCCTCACTGTTCATTTGCAATTGCAAATAGCTCCATTGCAATAGCACCCAGAGGTGCTGCAATAGAGCAAATACAACTCATTAAAAGATGACCATAAATTAGTAGGTCTCCAGAGTAGATTTAGTGGTTTAGCTGTATTCCTACTGAAATTAAAATCATGGGATTGCCATTAAGTTTATTAAAAAAGTATGTTGTGGAGATAAGCAAAATAACCCCAACTCATAAAATGTAGCTAAGATATGAGAAACTGCTATTAATAAAATAGAAATGTTTTACATCCTACATTGGGAAGTAACTTTTGCCAAAAATAGATGTGCCGGAGGCTTCCACCAATACATTAGGGACTTCCCTAGCTTTGATTTTTACAGGAAGATGCTCAGTTACTGCAGTAAGGAATGATGGTAGAAAAGAGGGAGAAAAATAATGCAGGTTATATTGTGTGACACATGGGTTGCTAATTATTTAGAGCATGCAGGAGTGTGGTTGGGATTTCTGGCCATGCTGAAAGAAGAGGAGTGACGGTGCCAGACACAACATTAGTGTTCAGCAAGAGATGCTGAACAAAGGCTGTGGAGATCTCTGTGGCCGGTGCCTTTGCAGGGAGTAGATGGGGGCTCTCTCCTTGAATGAGCAGCACGGCTGTGTGCTGAGCAGCAGTGAATTCTAGGCATCAAATCTTCTTCCCTGGTGCTCACTTGTACTGGCAGAGCGACAGAGTGATGGGTGCTGAGTGTGGGCTGAGATTCTCAACACCGGTAAATGAGGAAGTCTGGAAAAGCACAGCAAAATGACTGTGGGGGACTTAATGATCTCTGGGTAATGGTGTTGTGAGGAATTCATCTGCTTCTGCTTGCACAGAGCTCTCTGCTCTCTGTAGTAATACAAGAGCCTCATGGTGTGGGTAGATGAATCCCAATTGTTGGAATAGTGTTGTTCCTTGGTAAATTGTACAGACGGCTTGGAGGTGGTGTTACTGTTGTACAGGACTTGTGCAAAAGTCAGTCAGTCTGGACTGTGGGTGACCTGCTGGAGGGGATAACAGGAGACATGTTTTGAGTGGAGAATGGCTATCAGCCTTCAAATGTGATGCTTGGTCTGTGTTGGAAGGAAATACAGGCATCTGGGATGGGAGGGAGCTGTTGTGTACCTTGTCTGGGTCCTCAATCTTGCTGAGGTTTCCACAGTCCCAGGCAAGCATGGAGACCTGACTTGAGGGTGGTACAAGACAAGTTGGAGATCATAGCATATTGACAGGAGTTGCAAGTGCATTTAAAGATGGGGAAAATAGCAAAATATGACAGCTTGAGACATGAGGAATGTGAATAAGAGACAATGAAATTCAGCCTTGTATGTAATCAAATGTATTGTGTGGTTCTCTATAGAAGAAAGCCAAAGGAGACGTTTCAGTGGGGCAAGGGATTTGACAAGCAACAACGGTGAAGGAGACTTTGGTCAAAGTTAAATGAGAGCCTGCTTGTAACTGACAGACCTGGTTTATAAAGCTGTGGTATCTGCATTTAAAATGCTGTTTTATTTCTGTGCTTTTTCAGTGCCAGAATGACACAGATTAACTGGAAGGAGTTTAGATAAGAAAGCAATAAATAATTAAAATGTTGTAGGAGAGTCTGAAGAATGGAGCAAGTACAGATTAAGTTTGGCAAAGTGTAGACTGTGGAAAGCTATAAATCTACACCCATTTGAGTGTAATAGCAAGGAAGGGAGTGCAGCATTGCTGCTGGGTATGTGTGAGCACATTGTTCTGGCCATCGGTTGTGGCAGAGCTCTGTAGGCCTGGCTCTGCAGGGCTCTGCCTGAAGAAGTCCGACTGCAGAAGCAAGGCCTGCATGAAGCCAGAGTGCAAACAGTCATGAAGGCAACAAAGAAAGATGCAAAGATCAGGGAATACCAGCTGCTAGACACGGAAATGAGAGTAATTCTGCTGTTCAAAATGGTTTCGCTTTAGAATTAGGCTAGAGGAGCATGATAAAATACCAAATACAGAGACAAATCACATGGAGATGATGAAGATTAAAAACCCTGCAAAAGCAGAAACTGGGAAATGCAGGAGATTAGACTTCAGCCTTTCTTTTTATTCTTTTGTCTGAAGACATTAGCAGGTATGGGTCATGATACTATAGAAAAGATTACTTCGTGTTGTTTTAATCTTTCAAAGTTTTGTCTTGGTGTGGTTTTTTGTTTGGTTGGTTTTGGGGGTTTTTTTGTTAGTTTTCATTTTGTTTTGTTGTTTCTTTACAAGCTGGAAGATGGACAGGGTTAGATTGGATGTACAGAGCTGCAATTTCATTAGTGAACTGAGCTCTGCTCTCATAGATTGAATGGGCTTTTCCTTAGGAAAGTAATTAAGGAACAAAGCAGACTTGATAGAATAGCACAGTGATTTAAATCTCTTATTTTTTTTTTACGTTTTATGTTGCAGTGTATCTTGATTTAAATTAGCAATGTAAGTAATCTTGATGTTAAAACTTCTTCTGCTGTGGAGACTATGAGTCTTGAGGCAGTCCAAGAAATTTCCTCTGTTTCGCATAGTTTGCCGCTGGTAAGGTTTTATTTGTTTCCTAACAAAACAAATGAAGAAATCCAACTCCAAAACAAACAAGCTTTTCTGCTGGCTCCAAAGCCTGTGTGTTGGCGGCGCTGATGTTTATCTAGGATACAGCCAAGGGCTCCTGGTGCTGCATCTGGGGAATCCTGCAGGGCTCTGCCTGCACCCACCCAGTGGTCCAGGACTGCCTGCCTTTCATGGCTTACAGCCACATCATACATCCTTCCTCAAGGTACAGGGCTGGCAGAGCCCCTAACACTGTACCCACATGGCAAAGGCACCTGCAGCTTCAGAAGGAGGAGGAGGAAGCAAGATCTCCATGATCTGCAGATAACCTGTGGTTTATGTTATGCAAAGCTCTTACTGGTTGTGATTGTACAGAGAAACTAAACCACTGCAGTCGTCTTTGGTCTGGTAACGCTGGACAGGGCGTGAGTAATGGTGCCTCACATGGAGACTCCTGTGATCCCCATCCCTGCGCTGCTCCCTAGAAGGATATTTGAAGCTCTGAGAAGTCATCTGCTGCCTGCAGTTGAGGTCAAGACAATGAGCCACTCAGCTTGAAAAAGTCTTTTAGGACAGCTGTAATGAAGCTGATGAAAGAAGAGTGTCAAGTGCGTTTTCCTACCAAAAGCAGTGACTCTTGGCTAAGCTACTCTACAAGATAAGATTGAATCAAAGCCATTCCATATTCGGAGCAACTTGCAACACCTGTCTGTCTGTCACAGCCTGTACACTGTTTTCATCTATAAAGAGTAAAGAGAAACGGGGAAAAAGGCATTTTGGAAAAGTAGAGAGAAGCACTGTATTAATCTGAACACCCATACTAGGTATTCAGCTGCACAGCCTGAGATTCTGTATGCACTTGCTGTCAGATTTATGTAGAAATGAGACCTTATACGGTGTATTTACCAGTTCAACTAAATGTAGTGCAATCTACTGCTGCCTGGACTTCCCTGGATATTTGGCTGAGGGAAGAAGGGGGCAGAATTACTGACTTTGATCAATCATCTGTTCCATTGCCATGGAGATGCTGGTTCTAGTCTTGTGGAAAAGTTGACCTATACAAACTAAGTAGTGTTACCACTGAAAATAGGTGTTAGGATAACAGCAGTTTTGGGATCAGTCTGGGGACATTGCAAATGGGATCTTTAAAATTGATGGTGCCTCAAGACACATCCTCTTTGAAAGGCTTCCCAGTGATGGTCATGACCTAAAATGCCCCCTCCTCAGATCATAAGTGGGGCTGCCCTGAGAACTCTGCATTGTTTAAAATGCCATTAGCTACTGAGGACAGCTGACTGTGGTTTGGATCTGGAGGGCTTTTGGTGGGGAACCACCTGTAGGTAACCTGTGAATCTGTTTTGTGTCTCCGAAGAGTATAGTGAAGGGAAGGGCACCTTGAGGGTATTGGGATGGAGCTGCTGTCAGTCTCATGTGTCTCCGTCTACTTGTGGAAACACTGTCAAAATCTTAAGAATGTGTCATTTACTGCCAGCATATGATGATTCACAACAGAGCCAACACTTCTGTTAGACTGGATTAGGTCCTTATAAACCAACAGAACTCTTGGATGTAGCATGACATTGTAGATCCAGTAGTCCATGAAGTTTGCTGGGGTATTACGTGGCCTTTATGCATGGAGGAGAACTCAGCTGGCCTTTTTGCAAGTTACTTGTTTTTCTGACCTCGAGCTCTCACACTTCCTTGGTTTGTTTACTTTGAAGTAACAGTTGCAGTCATGGCTATGTACACAGAGATTCAACAATTAGGAGCTTGCAGAACTGCATCTCACTTATGCTGATAGACGATGACTCATTAATGGCTCAGATTAAAGGTTTATATTGTAGTTACCATTGGTTTGGGATGAGTTCCCCCCTCCCCCCTGCTGCCTTATTTTTAAGACAACATATATGTGTTACAGGAGGTATGCCTGTTGTTTGTTCGTACATTTCCCTCACATTCCTCAAAAATGGAGCAGTTAGATGACCTCAGGATGTTGTTTCACCCTGGAAGACTCTGTTGAGGCTTCCAGTGTGTGTTGCTACTTGGCAATCTCTAACTCGTTTAGTGGGTGTAAAAAGTTCATATTGATGAAACTGCTGAGAATAAACTCAAGAACCTGAACGTTTTTGTTTGCTGCAGCTTCCCATGTTAGAATCAGCTTTGTTCAATTTGGTTTGGTGCATATTGCCAAGGGGAAATCTAGGGATGTTGGAGAGTGTGAGGTATGTGTTTTGAGGGTTCTAGAAAGTTTAGATATTTTTAACAGATGTGTGTATTTTAGAACACAAAAAATTAGTGTGCTTTTCATTTAAATGTTTTGTTTAGTGGAACCAAAATAGAAAAGGAAGATAATGTTGGCAGAGACCAGAAGTAAAAAGAGTTGTATCACATCAAAATTATACCAAATCAGGATAGGCTGCCGAAACAAATATTTATAATGGAAAAAAACCCAAAGTTGTGCCTGTTTGGAGCAGACTGTGTTCAGGCCTTTTTTTGGACTTTCAAGGTGACTGAAGAGAAGGAGAAAGAAATGGTTTATATACTCTGTTTCACAGTTGCTTTTACTGTTTTCAGACAGTGCAGGGAAAAAACCCTTCAATGCCAAAGCTTAGGAATTTTGCCCAAAGTGAGTCCCACAGGCTTAGATACTCATGCCTTGATTCAGTAAGCTAAGCATGTCCATAGTTTAAACGTTGTTGTAGTGTGTTTCAAAATTATGCATATGCTGAGGGAATCTGCTGGACTGAGGGTTGCTGCCAACCCAGGAGATTTGAACACGGCCACATGGAGTGTAGCCCACCCACCACTCTGCACTTGTGTAGGAGGATCCATGGTCCAAGTTTTTCCATTTGAAGGTGCAGACCTCCCAAACGGCGATTAAGTTTGCCATGGCATTTGCAAGATCCAAGTACATTGCACTCTGTCAGAGCTTTCACTGTGGCTAAATGCCACTAAATGCTCTGGAGCTCTTGGAAGCAGCCAAGACAACTCCAACATTTGCTTAAGGATTAGCCCTTCCCATCCTTCAGCTAAGGCTGTTAGCATTAAAAATCACAAAAAGTCACTTGCTTGCAGTGCCAGATTAGAAAGGATAATGTATTAGCACTTTTTTTTTGAAAAGAGTATTTGTTAGTTCACATTTGGGATTTGAATAATTCAAACTATGCTTGTTGCTGAGATGTTTCTTACAGTGTAGGTTTGCTTTAGTTAGTGGTATGAAGTCAGAGCTCAGTGGCCTGAAGGCATGAGCAGTTACCTCATATATTTATTGTTTTGAAAATGCCAAGCAGAAATGATAGCTGTTTAAGTTTGTGAGTGATTTTTTTGTTTCCCTCTTCCTGAAGCAATAAAATTGTTGTTGTAGGAATTTGCAGGGATACATATGATTTCCTGTGAGTCCCATTAGAAGAGAGAGGTTACCAGATATTTTTCTTTTATACAGGCAGGCTGTCTCTTATGATGGGAAGAACTTTTTTTGAATATAATAGTTGTGGTGTTATTAGGCTACTGGTAAATGAGAAGCGCTGCATTATTAAAAGAAACGCAAGTGTTACTTTCTTGGTGCACTTACAATTAGTTAACTGTGAGCCATTGCTTGAGTTACTTACTGCTGAAAATGTAATAAAGATGCTCATTAGCACTGATGAGCCTTGAAAAAGATTTGAGTGACTAAAATTAATGCCTCTGGGATGGCTTTCAGAGGTTATCGTCTTTTGTTGAGCATTGAGAAAAGTTGTGTAGGGGGTAGGAAAGCTGTTTCAAGCATTAGAGCTTTCAGTGTGGTAAGGTGGCTCTTTCCACATGATGAATATGAAATACAAAGTTATTGAAATGTGGCTTCAGTCACATAAAGAATTGGTGCTAAATAGGTAGTTACTATGGCTGAAAACTCACTCAGCTGACAGGGAGTAAACTCAGCAAATGTCCCCTTTCATCCAAGCCATTGCTATGGGTAGATGTTACTTTGTTAATGCCATCATTAAAATTAACCCCCGTCTTGGCAAAATCCCGTCTTTGTCAGAAGAGGCTTAATTTTTTAGCCTATTTGCAACTCCAGGCAAGCTGTGGCAGAGTGATGGAGTAGTTGCTTCAAAGTGGAAACAGGTGCAGCTGAACCCATTTGAGAGCTGCAGTTGTGTTGTTGAAGTTGTGCAGGGAGCTTGCATTGCTGCACCCCAGGACTGCCAGACCCCTGACACTGCAGCTTGTCCTCTGGGTGCCCCCTGCTCCCTTAATAGAGAAAATCCAGTTGGGCTGATTTGAGCACAGAAGATGATGTGTTAACCAGGTTTTCACCCTCAAAATTAGCATGAAAGAGAGTAATGCATGGCAATGAAACAATTTTTTCTTAACTGCACAGGTTTGAGAGAGCGTGTGACAGTTTCTATTGCAATTTGCTCTGGCACGTTTTCAAATGTTAGGGTATGCCAATAAAAAAAAATTAACAGCGCTGAGGCTTTAAATCAGGTTGCAACTTCCATGTTTAAATAAGTCACATAAATTGTGTTTGCTTTTACATAAACAGTGATGTGAAACTCCTCTTGCACACTCCTATTTAATACTGCTCTTGACTATAGTAGAAAATCCTAGACATACACATTTGCCACATAGCTTAAAAATAGTGCTAGAATGTGTCTGTTTTGCTGATGGGATAATTGTCTTATGTGGCAACCTAACCAGTGTGAAAGAAAGAAACATGCACTCACTACCCAGAAGATCGTGGGAATGGGGAACAGCAACAACTTTACAGGTTAAAAAAGTATAAGATGGGAGCGAGTCTTCTTAAGGCATTCTCTAAGACAAAATTCTCTAAGACAAACACGGCCTTTCCCATCATGTTTATTATCTTTTGGTAGATACTTCTTTCATAAACTAGTCTGATGACTTTTGAACCCTTTTATGCTCAGGGATCTATATCCAGGCAGTGTTACAGAAAAGCAGTTAGAGAGAAGAGCTCGCTCCCCTCCTTTCCAAGTGACTTGTGACCAACAGGAGGCAGTCACAAGAAATAAAGCCACTGACTGGCAACTATCACTCTGGGATGGTGTTTTAATTCTAAGATAGGAATGGATGAAAAATGCAAGCCTACAAAAAGGAAGGAGGTAATGCTTAGATCCATCCAAGATGAGACCTGCAAAATACAGGGTAATAGATGACTTGGCTAATATTTTCCCTTTGAAAAGGAGAATTTTTCTAGGGTGCTTAGATAAAAGGTGGATTGTTACCTTACTCATACTTCCAAGAGTATGTCTACTCTTAAAAATAGAGGATAGTGGGTCAGATCTTAGGAAAAATTTTTTTTTCCTCCCCACTGCCAGGGCAACCCAAAAGTGGTGGGGAAGTTTCTGCTAGAAAGTGATGGTGCTTAAGTTTAGCTTTCTTGAACTTCTTCTAAGAAGGCTTAAGTTGTAAGTTTCTGAAAATCATATTTATAAGAATATTTAAAACCATTGTATACTGAATGAACTTTATGCTGAAGTGCAGAGCTACTGTGATGCTACCTAATATGCAAAGAGCTCATCAGATTTCGAGACGCTTTATGTATGTTCACAAATGTCTTATTTGTAGAATATTCCCTATAACCTCCCAGCTATGGACATCTGATTGTTAGGAAGTATTTTTTTGCACATTTTCAGATAATTTTAAACAGCTAAGCAAGTCCATCCAGGTAGTAATATTTGTTAAAGCTTACACAAGCTATGCTATTGCTCTTGATAGATTGTGAATCCTGTACAGGGCTTAAATTACTAATGGATGAAAGTCCTTCTTTGGCTGCTGTCCCCACAGCCCCTGGTATTGCTTCATGGTGCCTGCAGAGGAGTTGCAGAGTGTTGAGTGGGGGACGTGTCTCCTCTCTGCCAGGCAGATGTACCTGTGCATCAGAACCCCCAGCACACTGCTGCCCTGGCCCAGAGATCCAGCTCCGATGGCTGGGCTGCATTCCCTGGATTTGGCAGGGTTAGCAAGCCTTCCTCTCTCTAATGCCCCATTCTTTTTAGTGGGCCCTCTGGGGGATGAGGAGTAAAAAGAACGGCGAGACCGATGTCATGAATGACTAAGAGACATGCTGTCAGTGCTATTGCTTGCTGGACTTAAAAGCAAATTAATAAGTACAATAGCAAGGCTGATAAGATCACCAAATGTTTTCTACCCAGTTTATCTGACAAATGCGGTTTGAAGTGTTTGTCTAGTTATTCTTTCTAAGCAGTTATTTATGGTGTACCACGTAGTGCCATAATAAAGGCAAACTCACTCTTTGTTTCTGCTTTATTGAAGCTACCAGACTGTGAGAGCTTATCAAAGCTGGGGTGCAGACAAGTGACTGCTGACTCCATTTAGATGAATCCTAGAATAGAAAGCTCTGAGCAGCAAGGCCCCTGAGAAGTGTTTTGGGGTCTTCTCCTTCCCTTATTTCTTCTTTACCCCAGATCATCCCTTTGCTTCTTTTTCTGACTGTTGCTTCCTCTTCCTGCATTGCAGTTGGCTGTGACCTTTGTGGGAGGCCCATCACAGAGACCACCATACCATGATAAAGCAAACACAATACCACAGTTCACAGGGGGGTCATGAATTTAGCACTTCACCATGTGGACTATCTGACTTGAGTCTTTTAGTTTGTGCATCCCCTGCAGATTTACTCAGTGACAGCCTCTAAACTAGCAAAGCACTGGTTAATGCAAGAGCGATCCCTGAAATTCGCCTACAAGCACCAAACCATGGCTCTTGCTGAGGTTCTCCAAGCATGTACAAGTAGTTGGCTGTTCTTCCTCAGGACCTTATTTTGCTCTCCTTTGACTGTGTATTACATAAAACACAGGGAAAGATGCTTACCTGAGTAGTGGTTTTCTGAACAGTGTTTGAATTGGAATGCCCTGAAGGCAAAATGATAAAGTTTGGAGGAGAAAATCCGGGTGAGCATATGTGTGCTGCATGCCTTGCTATAGCAGATTTGGCAGGGACTTGAATGGTGCAGTAGACACTGTAAGCACAGACTATTCATCCAGTGCTGTTTCTGTATTTAAAATAAAAAAAGACTACTGTTGTAGTGCCATAAATAACTTCTACATCTTCTCTTGGCTTTTCATACAGTTAGCCTTTAAATACTGTCAACATTAATACAAGAATTTTTTTAAAGGTGCATTTGACACGGAGCCTAACAATTTACATTTTTGTTACTTTGACCTTTGTGGTCCTTGCAGATACTTGTGAATTTCTTCTCTGTGCTCCCAATGATTTTGATTAATGCATGAGACTGCAATTAAATACTTTGCTTGGCAGAGGAGAGCTTGGCTTGGAGGAAAAGTACAAATATTAGCTCAATTTTATTTTTAAAGGCTTTCAGGATCATTTCTTCTTCAGGTCTCAAACGTGTTAAGAATGGAATGCAGCCACTGAAAAAAGAACAATAGTTTCTTCTAGCTACAAAAATGAGGCATGGGTTTTGGTTGCCCTTTACCCCACAGATTGTACTTCTAGACTCTTATTTATCCAGTTGATGTATGGTATTTCATTTCAGTGGAATTGTTTAAAAATGTGAGTTCTTGTTTATGACATATTTCATTCTGACAGGAGTTTACAGAGACTTCTGTAGATATTGGTTAGAAAATATTGACATATATAGGTGCAATAGCTTTTGTCAGCAGTTCTTTGCTCCACTGGGTGTTATGCNAAAATTCTTGTATTAATGTTGACAGTATTTAAAGGTGCATTTGACGCGGAGCCTAAAAATTTACATTTTTGTTACTTTGACCTTTGTGGTCCTTGCAGATACTTGTGAATTTCTTCTCTGTGCTCCCAATGATTTTGATTAATGCATGAGACTGCAATTAAATACTTTGCTTGGCAGAGGAGAGCTTGGCTTGGAGGAAAAGTACAAATATTAGCTCAATTTTATTTTTAAAGGCTTTCAGGATCATTTCTTCTTCAGGTCTCAAATGTGTTAAGAATGGAATGCAGCCACTGAAAAAAGAACAATAGTTTCTTCTAGCTACAAAAATGAGGCATGGGTTTTGGTTGCCCTTTACCCCACAGATTGTACTTCTAGACTCTTATTTATCCAGTTGATGTATGGTATTTCATTTCAGTGGAATTGTTTAAAAATGTGAGTTCTTGTTTATGACATATTTCATTCTGACAGGAGTTTACAGAGACTTCTGTAGATATTGGTTAGAAAATATTGACATATATAGGTGCAATAGCTTTTGTCAGCAGTTCTTTGCTCCACTGGGTGTTATGCATTGCTCTAATTGTTCCTTATAAAATTACATGCTCTGCTGTATCAGAAAGCACAATGCGTTTCTGGGGGCTGTCAGTTTGTAACTGTTCCCCTGACAGTAGGATTTTTCCTCATTTTCTTTTTGCCACATTATGTCAGGCTGTGTTGAGAGGGCTGAATTGGGGATGAGAGGCTCTCCTCCACCCACGTGGCCCTTTCTTGTTCCTTTACCTCCTGTGAAGATTACCCTGTCCCCTCTGGTGCACTAACAGCTAATGGCAAGCCCTGATGCTGACAGAAGTAATATGATGCCCAGACTACAGTGCTAGCTGCTTTGGAGTTGGGAAAAGATCCACATGCTCAGAACAGCCTGTTTTGCAACAACAGCACTAGTATTGGATTGTTTTGGGGTCTGTGTGTGAGGGGAGCTCTACTGTGTTAATTGTAGATGTCTAGAGATAAGAGGCAAAACGTGTCCATTCCCGTGTCTCATGTTTGCCAGCAGTTGCTTGAATGTGTCAGGTGGTCTTCAGATAACTGCACTTGGATAAAATCAAGATTTTCACATTTTAGTTTTTAATTCGGAGTATTTGGAGTTTTCAATTCCCTAGCCCCTGAAGAGACAATTCCACCTGGCATACAGTGTCCTGGGAGATGGGGAGGAGATTCCCTGCTCAAGAAACAACTTTTTTTTCTGTCAGCACCATTCCCATGCTTATTTTTGTTTGCTCTGGAAACATTTGGCTTGCCAGAAGCCACTGACTGACTTGAGGCAGGAACATTCTGTGTATCTTCTGTGAAAGACTGCCTGTATTCAGGCATCTGGAAGATCTAGTTACATCTTTATTTCTGGAGTAAGAACATCTCAGTAGGGTTGTCAGGTGGCAAGGTGATGACAAATTATGCTTTGTTACCTTATGCTGACTCATGTCATATGTATCATACCAAACCACAATAGTGAAGAGCATGGAGAGGGAGGCAGTACATCATTGCTTTGTCTTGTGCACTGAACTGGATGCAAGTTCACCTTTAGTTGTCCAAAAAGGTTCTCTAAAAGTGGGACCAAATTTTCCCATTTTTGTTGGGGGTGGGGGGGTTAATGGAGTGGTGGTGGGAGTAGCTGTGTAGCTCCATATGTGATTGATAAATGTGATATGATGATGTGGCATGTTAGTGAAAAACAGAGATCACAGGTATACAAGTGGAGATTCCTGAATTCCAGGTTGGATGTGATTTTAGGGTTTGTGTACCCCTGAAACTGTCCTCTGGCTTTTCTGTTTTTCCAAGAGTTGACATCATTTTATAACTCACCTTACTGCCAAGTAAAACAGTGGAGACTAACGAAATGATTGCATAATGCCATTGAGAATGTGCTGAAAAATACTCAGAAGACATGCCAAAAAAATGAGCAGTCCATTGTGACTAACTCTTGGAGCCAAGAGCATTGGTTATTAAAAAAAGAAACAAACAATAAAACAAAACAAAAACCAACCCCATAGAATTTTCCTTTGAATTATTAACAAATAAACTCAAAAGACTATAGAAGCTAAACAAATAAAAGATTAGGGGGCTTTTGATAGCTGTACAACTTGAACAGCCTGGAGGAGTATGGAATAATTGGAAGTGATGGTTTTAGCTCTGCTGAGAAGACTATTTACAACATTAGACTTAAATCTATTTAAAAGCAAACATGATTGCCATGAGATTGGTTTTGAGGTGGAGAAGAGGTTGTATCTAACTCATATTTGACTAGCTGAACTGCAAACAACACACTTAACTTGTTCAAGAGCTTCTGTTTGCTACCAGAACCTGCGTGCTTCTGTGGAGATGAATTTAGGTTGTGTGTATCAGCATGTGTTTGGAAGGGCACCCAGCAGCTCTGAATGCTTCTGGAGCGAGTCGGAAGGGCAGAACCTGGAAGCACCCAGTTAGTTGGTGGTGAAGACGGAGTTTGCTCTGCCACCTCTCAGTGCTTTGTGAGCAGACAGAAATACTGCCTCAGGCTTGCATTTGTCCAAGTGGGTTTTACCTTCCAGCAGAGCTGTGGGAAGGTTTATAGGAGATCGCAAAGTGTTTAAATGGATCAGGAAGGAGCAGATCGTTGTTATCTGCTTCATCCACTCCATCTGGTAGAAGCTGGGGAGTAGCTGCGGGTGACTTCTGGTTCCCTGCTCTGGAGGAACCAAGCTGCTGCCAGCTCCGCTGAGCCACAGAAAAGAAAAAAGAGGTTGCAAAGGGTAAGGAGTAGCTCAGAGGCTAAAAAGTGGGAAAAGAGTTAAGTGTGAAGAAAAGAAAAAAAAAAGGAAAAACCCCACTAACTTAAGCTGCTGTGCATGTGGCTACACGCTTATTTGGAGTGATGTTTGATGTTGGGACAGGCATTTACAACAGGAGATTAAAAGATTTTTTTGGGGTTGCCTCAGTAGTTGCACTTACCCCTCAGGGCAAAGGCGTATGTGTTTGCTTTGGTTCCTTCCTTTTAAAAGTTGTTCTTGTTCCCTTGTCAGTAAGCTTGCCTGACAAGTTAAACAGATAGTAGGTGGAATGAATTTACGGATGGTTTACTGAGCATCTAAAAAGAGTAACAAGTCATGAGATCATTAGTAATTATACTGGCTTTGCTGAAATAATTCCTTTCCAAGTAAGTGCTACCAGCAGGCATAAATTGTTAGATGGAATCTTGTGATTCATGTAAGTGTGTATTAGAAAAAGTTAATATTCTAGGGAAAATATGGGAACAGCTGTATTTATATGGAAGTTGCAACATTTCACGTGATCCCCTTCAGTGTATAGTGTAAGCCAAGAAATGCAGTTTTCACACATTTTTAGAAGAAAATTACCCTCAGATGCTCAGAGAAAGCAACATGATCAGTAGGGCTATGGGGGGGGGATTGAGGAGATAGTTAGGGCATGTGATTCTTTTTAACAGTGGTAATGGATTTGTTCATCCTATTTCTGGTGTGATTAATCCAAAACAATACGCTGACAAATGAAACAGCACAGCTAATGTGGGAATTTTAGTTGGAGTAAAGCTGTATAGCTCCATTGGCTTTTACTGGGAACATGCCAACTTTCTGCACTGAAGTATGTGGCCAATAATTTCAGGAAAAAAAGTAGAGCTCCTTAAAGATGACTATTTAATAAAGAAAATACACATTCTGTACCAATTTTGGTCTTGAAAGCTGCTACAAGATAGCCATGGAAAGCAGTCCAGCTGTTTGTTGAAATATTCCAGCTATTAGTTCAAATACCTTTCGTTTGAAATTACACTATAGTTTACTTAAACTGATAAATGAGTCTTGGCAAGAGGAGGCATGTAGGGCTGAGCTCAGACACATGCAAATGGTTCTTGTTTTCAACAGAGCTACAACTGACAAGGAAAGAATGGACTGGTGCTTCTGTGGTTAACACCAAGTATTACTGAATTGAACAGACTTTCTCAACCTTGTTAGTCAAGAAAAATAAAAATGTGACGTATATACTGTACTAACGTGACACAGAATGAGACACAATTAGTGCTAAAGTTGTCTATTTTATGACATTGCTAAGGACAGTTCCTAAGGAGTAGTGTTCCTAATTTCTCTATTGGCTTAGTGTCCTTTTTTATAAGAGCACTTTTAACCCTCTAAACAAGGCCACTTTTCCTTTAAATATGTGAAAAAAAAAGTCATTCTCATCAGAAGGATTTATGTGCACAGGGAGAACAGGGTTTGTAGAGTGTAAAAGTTTGCATTTTAGTGTCTTAAAAAAAAAAAAGATCCCCAGTGCAGTGGAACTGCAGTAAAAGTTATCACTGTCTCCTGATACAGCTACACTGTGAACTGATCTCAGGAAAACTCCAGGAAAAACTTGATCTGTACCAGAAAATCCCCTTTTACCAACAATGTACGAGTCTGTTTTTAAAGGATGGCCACTATTGGGAAGAAGGCTCTGGACTATTTCACTGGTGGTTCTACAGAAATTTAGGCTAGCTGTGGAAAAGTACGTACAAAAACCATTAGCTGCCAAAGGAGCCAGCAGCAGCTCACAGTGTTGCCCTGCCGGGAGGCACGGGGATGTGGTGGGGAGGCAGGACTAGGGTCATTGCTTCTTTCTGGAGGGTCTGGTGCAGATACCCCCCATCCTTCACTCTGCAGGCCCCTTTTATGGGTCCCCACTGGGGTTGAAGGGCAGTCCTGGAAGTGGGGTGTGGCCTGGCAATGGCTTAGCATAGGTGGCTGGAATGAGCTGTATTTATAGTAACCTGCATTTCCTCTCTTCTTCACACATGCCAAGGTCAGTTTTGTCCCTTAAATGCAGGAGCTTCAAAGCAGCTGTTAACAGGCCCTTGAATGATCTATAATCCAATAATGCAAACAGATTAGGGAACACCTCCTTTCAGAAATCTGAAAAAAAAAAAATTGCATTATGCAGCCAAATTACAAAAATAAGTAGAAACCACGCTTAATATATACACAGCCAGATGAGCTGTGTAAACCCACAGCCTTCTTTTCTGGGTGAAAAGAAGGAAGAGCTGCCCCACAAAGGAGGATTTTGAGGGGGAAAAATAAAATCAACAGGCCTCAAAGTCACAAAATTGTGTATAGCTGTGTAGCAAATGAGACAGTTTCTTGGCTCTGATCTAGGAAGGGAAGTCTGGAGAAGATCAAGGAGTAATAAACAACATCACGTTATAAAGGACAAATTCTGCCAGCCAGATTTGATCAAAACTTTGAATCAAATTACACAAGTAGGTGATGAACTGCTTGCTCTATCTAGGAAAGGATGAAACTGCTTTGTAATGAAGGGATTAGTCTTGCAGAAGCTTCTTGCTGAGCTATGGGATGAACAAGGCACCTCAGGGAAGGAGTGGAGAACAGCAGTATGCAGGACTGCGAGGAGTATCCAGGGATCAGGTTTTGCATAAGAGCTCAGCTGAGGAGAATAAAAGCAGATTTTTCACTGAGGCTGTCAAGCATGTAGACTTGGGTCTTTTTCCCAGCCTGACTAGCTGGTGGTGTGTGCAGAGTCCTGACCCGGACTGAGGGTGATTTCATAAAATGGCATGTGCTGTTTAACGCAGTTTCTCTATAAAGGCACAAGTGAGCTGCAGAGGTGGTTGAACTCAACAGTGGAATTTATTTGCTCATGCTGCTTGGCAAGTCAGAGAAATAATGTAAATGGGAGGAAGTTTCTGGAAGCTTAAAAACATACTCCGGAAGTAAAAAGGGGGTTACAGTGGAGAAATACAAGTTGGCACATTTTTGGGGAAATAATTAAAAATGCAGATACTTTGTGAAAGAAGACCCATGGAAAACAGTAGTGCTGGAAAAGACCTGGGGTTGATCATGGGAAGGGAGAGCAGCAGGAGCTTGGTGTGCAGCAGAAGAGACATGCCAGCATCTCTGTCACATTGCCTACAGGACTCTAGGTGACCCTGCTGTGAGTCAGACACTTTTCCCAAAATCAGCAAGGAGGTATGATTTTAAAATAAGGATTTTGTATATTTCAAAGTGGTTTTTTTTAAGGGAGTGAGCTGTTGGTAAAAAATGTTAACTGGCTCTGTTAATGCTTTCTTAAAAATGAAAAGTTTTGTTTTGGTTTTCTAAGTGATACTGTGTAGGTTGCAAAATCAAAACGTCAGGAATGGAAGAGCTTATGTGCTAAAACTAGGCTGACTCAGCCAACTGGAAATGTAGGTATCTTAAGGCAACTCTTTGGTACTGTAGTTGATGCATGCCAGTCAAACTTCACCATGGTCAAGTAAGTAGGTTTAAGGAGCTGTGTGGTTAAGGTCTTTAAAGTTCAGACACTGATCCATTAGCAAACTTAAGTACAGAATACTTTCTAGGTTTTTATTTTTAAACAAGATCTTATTTCTTTTGGAGAGATGTATGGTTTACAGTGTTCAAATGTCTTAGGAGAGAATGGTCTCAGCTAGGTTAAAAAGTAAATACTTGTGGTTTTGCAGTCAAATTGCATACTATATGATTAGTGTGAAACAGGCCTTAAAATGAAAACATGAACAAGTTAAAAACATGGGAAGTTTCTGCTTGAAAGACATTTGTTACTTTAGAGCTGTAGCATTCTAATTAGCAGACTTCCCCTTCACAGGGAAGGATATATCCAAAGGGCATGGCTGCAATCCAGCTGTAATTATGAATGTTTCTATTCAGGGAAGGACTATGTTTGTGGACCTAGTACTTTAATGAGCACTATGTAAGTAACTTTACTACCCAGTGTTAAGCAACATGCATTTCCAAGGATCAGGTGCTTAGCAGCAGGAGGCGAGGCAGGGGTGGTGCTATCTCCCGGCATCTCTGTGCAGAAGACACAGTTCTCCCTCAGTAGTGTCCTGGTCTCGTTCAGTTTATGAAGCAGGTTTTGTCACTGAGAATGGCCAATACCTGTACTTCATTCATAATTTTGGTAGTGTTTGAGGAGACTTGCATCTCAACATGCTGGTATGATTGGTTCAAGTTTGGAGTTGGTACTGATGAGGGCTTCTGTTCAGCAGCCTAAAGTCAAATATTTGTACCAGTAGCTGCCTAGTGCTATGCTGAGAGAGTGTGAAGGGGTCTTCCTCACAGAGGCAACTTGTCAGAGTCCAGGGCACTCCTCTGACTGCCCTGGAGGGTTTGAGATCCTGGCAGGGGTCAGAGACCCCCATGCACAGAGCCCCAGAGAGACACTGTCCTGGATCTCAGTCCATGGAAGAGCTTTCAGCTTGTGAAATGAATTACAAGTCACGAGAATGTAAGAAAAATAATAGTTAGTAGTTGTAGTTAAGTAATCACGGGGTGCAAATGTAGAATATTAGGAATTTTACAAAGGGGTCAGAAGAAAAACATGGAGGACCTGGGTGTGGTCCTTGTCCTTTTTGTCCTTCTTTTAGGCATCCATTTTTCTGCTGTGGTGGCTCAGGGATTGGTGTAGAATAGAGGTGACATGTCTAACATTAGAAGTAGGTATTGGTGATTCATGGTAAATAAAAGATACGTAGAACATGGTATAAAAAGTTTTGTCCGCCTGTCGTGGGCGGGAGTCGTCTCATGCCCTCGCTGCAACAAGACCTTGGCAGGGCACAGAAAGGATTTGTAGATAAGAAGTAATAAACAACCAAGAGAAAACCTGAAATGGCGGCTTTTGACTCTTCTTCTGCTTCACCACGGAGCATTCAGGGAAAAAAGGACTCTCACCTGACATGTCTTGGGAAACACAAACCCGAGAGCAACTCTTCCTAAGCACTGTCATTTGGGAATAGAGAGGGATAGGCAATCTTCTCCCCATGTTGCTTTCTCACAGGAAAGAATCTGTCTCCTCCCCATGATCTCTTTTTGGAAGAAGAATGGTTCAGCCCAAGCAGGATAATATCTCTGCATTTTCTTGAATTGTCACTTAGAACAGTTTCATCATGTTCTGACAGCTTTTATGAGTGAGTATGCAGTCTGAGAGTGTTTTTAGGGAAACATTATGCAAACATTCAAGTCAAAGTATAAAACATCTTCAGGCTAGATTTTTAGACAAAGCAATAAAAAAAAGGGTTTTTGGGGGGTAAAGCAGACTTGAGAAAACAATAGGAAAGTCTGTTACCAGTATGAGCAGTTATCTCAGTTTAAAAAACCAAACTGACAGCTCTGCAATACAGCAGGGAGGGGATTGTTATGTTCTGAGGGAGGCATTTTGACTGCTTTTCGTTTGTACTTGTTGGTGCAAAGAAGGAAGGGGTCCTAAACTGTTGATGAAGGAGAGTTTTGCTAACCAGTGTGCTGGTGCTGGAAATACATTGCCATTTTACTCCTGGTAGTGAAGTTGTGGACACTCGTAACTGTGGAACTGGACCTACTACTGGAAGTAGTACCTGAAGTGCAGCTACTACTTCAGCATGTTCCTATCTTGAAGAAAAGGAGTCATGAAAATCCAGTTATGGGGCATTCAGAGGTCTCCTTTGATCCTTTTATATTTGGCATGAGCAGGTGTTGTAGTGACACTTCTATAGCTGTTAGAGCCCTGCAGTTGCCCCAGTTTCATACCCCCACAGTTTAGATTCCTTGTGTCTGCCAAGGGCTCTGCCTTGACATTGTTGGTAGACCCTTGTGCCCCTAGGTTGTATGATTAGAAGGGGATAAATACACATGAAGCATTTCAGGTTGGTGCTTGTGCTCAAACTTAAGTTCTGCAAGGCTCTTGCACAAGGAAATTAATGATGAACTTAGTAAGTACTACATGGAAAATGTTTATTGTATTGGAGAGAGACTGACAATTCCCATAAGCATGGAATAATCCTACCCAAGGTAACTGAATGACTCAAACTCCTACCGAGGCAAGGCCTGTAGGAGCTTCTGAAAACATAGAGGAAGTACCTCAGGTTATTAGAATGCAATAAAAAAGAAAATGCCCATAGTTCTCTCCTACTCTAAAATCTCAATCTGTGAATTATAGGAAAACATGTTTTACAAGTGATTCTTTTGAGACAAATGTTTTACTTCTGTTGTCTAGGGCTGACGGCCTAAATGATGTGATAGGGAGAAAGAGTAATCCCATCTATTGGCTGTGCAGCATTTTATCAGACTTACTGGAACTAAATTCACCATCTCTGCCTTTCTGTCAGGGTCAGTAATAGCTTTTCCTAAGCATTTTTTTTTGGAGAGGACTTGGTTTTTCCAGCAATGTAAGTAACCTTGTGCCAATGTACATTTTGAACAAAAATCATAGGGTAGTTACTACATTTGTTAAAATACATGCTTGTAAAAAGTTAAAAACCTATTTTTTTGAATAAGCAAATCTAATCATCTTTGCTTCTGTGCTGAGAGATTATTCCCAGTGTACCTTGTGTCTTGTGAGGCTTTTTAAAATAGACTTTGTTAAAGCTGGTAAACCAGAAATGTCACTTAAGAGTCATGTTATGAGCTAGACACCTCTAATTGGAGCACCATGTCCCATGTTTACATTGGAAACAGGATACAGCTCCCTTGTGGAGTACTAGAAAAAAACAACCTCAAATGGTATTGTGCATGGATTTCCCTGAGCTTGAATTTGTCAGCCTTAACAAAAGACAGCTATTGGTTTTGATCCCTTCCAAAATATCTCCCTGTGGTTTGAGCAGTGGGGGTTAGCATTTAGCCCTGGGTGTACCTGTCAATGTGGTACTCACTGTCTCCTTTACTCTTAAAACTCTTCTTATTTTATTGTATTTGGTGCACTTTCTTCATGCTCCTTTTCTCAGTTTCGAGAAAGTTCTGGATCTCCTTGAGGAGCAGGTACTTGTGATGAAGCTCAGAGAAGAACAATCTCTGCAGTCACAATTCTGCTCCCCAGCTCCAGCCAGACCTGGCTGCTGCGTTTGCTCATTAGAGCGAGGATGCAAACAGCAGCAGACGCCTGTTGGTGGTAATTAGATAAAAGAGTACTGCAAATGCTGCACTGAGAGGGGAGGAGCTTCCCAGACAGGTTGGAGAGGGATCATTCCTATTTTTGAAGGGCTGCTATTAGATTCCCATAGCCCAGCTTTTCTGACTGTTTTGCTAATTAAGGAAGTGCACCTCCTCTCCTGTGTCCTAGTTTCTTTCTCTTTCTGGCTCTTACGTGGCCCTCATTTTCCTATTTTAGTGACACATGACTCTATTAGTTGTCAGTTGGTTATGGTTAATCTGCACCGCTGTGTAGGGACAGTCATTTGGAAACACTGATCTCTTTCTGCCTTGCATTTTGCAGTTTGGCCCCAGCTGCCTGGGGACACAGAGCAGAAAGTGACCTTTATTGCAGCTTGGGCTCTGGTTGCTATGTTTCAGGGCAGTTCAGTGCTGACCTTGTCGGCTGGCTCTGGCTTTTGGGACAGGTCATCTTCTCCTGTGCTAGAAAGAGGTGGAAGGCTGCTGCACAGAGCAGTGTGGGGTAGAGAGACAGGGAGGAAAAGTTCTTGGTCAAGAAGGATGAGCTGCCTTATGATAGCTGCTGTGTTGAGCTCAGTACCTCTTTACATCCTCAGCCACATAAGTCATTCTTGCATGCAGAGGGGCTGGGGCCAAATGAACCTGGAAAGAGGAAGGATATGATGATACCTTCCTTTTTCAGGCCAGTGCTTTGACCTGGTAGCCTTAAAATAGGTAGTTATAAGTGGCAGGAAAACTTAGAGCAGGACTGCAGGAAAGGGATGCCACAGACACTGGGGAGCATCAAAAGCATCCTCTTGTGCTTCATCCAAATTGGTACTTAGTCTGTTGGCAAGTGTAAAGCCTGCTGTATTCCTATCTCAGGATGAGATGTGAATAGTTTGCATTTAGTATGTGGGGTTTTTTAGCATAAGCTACAAGTAAGTGCTCTGTTGTGTATTAATATTCACAGTTCTTTGAAAACTGTGAATGTGGTGCTAACTCCTCTTACATTTAGTGGCAGTGTAGAGTTCACTCCAGCCTGCTGGCTTTGTGTTTTCTAATGTCTTTGTGAGGTCCTTAGCTGTGAAGTGGACTTTATCAGCAGCTATGTGTGATTGCAATGCTTCAGTCCAGGTGTGGCAAGCTCTCCTAAAATGCATTTTTGTGTGGTGTTCAGTCTATGCTTTATCGCTTTTGGTCTTTCTGTACAGATTGGCAATTCCTCATCTACATGACCAGTCTTCTGTTTCAGTTTGCCCGTTGAAAATGCTTGCTCAGGGTGCAAGCACTCCCCTTCCCTCTGTGCTGTATCAGGGAGTGCCCAGGCAAAGCAGCTCACCTGACACTGTACAGTATAGGCCAGGAGCCAATGTCACCCTGCTGGCAAGTGCAGCTTAGTTGAGGGTGTGAGCAACACTTCAGAGAAGACCATGCAAACTCTGGGCACTGAGAGGATACTTCAGCTGCAGTTTTAACTTTTACAAAGGCAGGGATAAACAGAAATGAAAAAGTCTGCACAAAGATCCTGTTACCTACATTTCTGTCTGTTTGGATTATCTTCATGGGCTCCTCATCTCACAGCATGGGCAGGGCTTCCTGGTGGAGGCTTTTATGTTCTTTATTTTCATTCAGGTGTTGTGCTTGCAGGAGGTGATCTCGATCTGGGGGACTGTGGCTCCCCTCTAGGCTTCCAGCCCACCTGTGGGATTTTTAGATCCAAAACATCTCCTTGGGAACTTCTTAATCCTTTTTTTGAGAAGATATTTTTGGTTGATTGGCAGGGGTTTTTTTGTTTTTTTTTTTTGCTTTGAAGAATTGTGAAGTCCCTTGGATGTGGCTGTATGAGATAAGACTCTTCCTGGGCAATTCAGTGGAGTCCATTCAGATTTTAGCCAAACAGAGGAGCCCTCCTTAGCAAATGCAGCAGAATGACAATAACGCTTTCTTTCCAGGCTAAATGGTGACCCACTCTCAGAGCATATAGTTTTTGTGTTATGAATCCTATGGCCTCTTTAAACACTTAAGTTGCTAATATTTTAGGTAGTTATGTAACTGAGCTATATGAAGGCAGCTTGCTTTGGGCTCTTAGCTGAGGGAAAGAAGTACAAATCATTATGTTGTGAGCCAGAGTTCTTAGATCAGTTACATCTTTAATGACTAGAAACACTGTTAGGTGATTGATTGCTCTGACGTATTTGATGTAAAGTTAAGGAAATAAAGATGCTAAGTAGGATGGTGTATCGTTTTACAGTGATGGTAATAAACCAGTCCTGGGGATTTCTTTCTGTGTCTAATGCCACACTTAGTTTGCAATACCCTCCCATTATAGTCTTGCTTTTCACAATAAGCCGTAAGTGCTAGTTATGAGAGAAGAATTAGATCTTCCCACAAATTGGCTTAAGGGAATGTTTTAATGCATCTGTGCCTGTATCCTTGACTGTCTCTCCTGATCCTATAATTCAAAAGCAGATGACAGCTGCAGATAAAACGTATGACACGGCTCATGATCCGTATAGGAATTGAAGAGGAACCTCTGAGAAATGTCCTCCCTTTGCAGAGAGAAACATCAGCATGTGCAGTTGAGTGTGGCACTTAATGAGCTTCCTTAGACTGCAGGTCTGACCTGACATTAACCAAAGTGACTTGGAATAATTTTGATTGGATGGCTTAAAAGGTCCTACGTAAATTGAGTTTTGAGGTTGCAGATGACTTTCTTTGGATTACAGGCTTTTATCATGAAAGCATCAGGTACAATTGGTTTATACTTATGAGGGGCTCTGACTAAGGCTGATGAGATGAAATTGAAAAAAAAAATGGAAAGCCAAGCTGAATTTCTCTTAGGGTTCATGGGGCTTAATTTCTTCTGAGACTCCTTCAGTTTGGGGATTACCTCCCAAGTAAAATAATCACATTCCATTTAGGAATAACTGAAACGAAACTGGATGAAGCACTGGAAAAACCCTGTCAAGAGCAATCCAGCACTAGTAGTAAAATAGACTGAATAACCTCAGACTGTTTGAAAAGGCCATGTTTTCCATGTCAGCCAAGAGCACACTGCAAAGTCTGGCATATTGTAATTACTTTGCTCCTAGTGTACAAAAATACTGCAGTGCTTCAGATATGCCCTGATAAAAGCTGCTGTGACCGTGCTGTATTTTTTCCCTTGTACCTCATACTAAAATACAAGGAGACTATTTTCACCCTGTGTTTTTACCTTCTGGCTACCTTACCTGAACTATTCTATCCAGCTATACAGCTGATGAGGATATGGGGGCTTGTTTTCTTGCCTCAGAAAGCAAGACTCTCTTTTGCATGATACCCATCTTACGAGGATATGCATGAACCTTTTCCTTTCTTGCCACTATTAAAATTTTAAAAAAGCATTGAGACAGATGAATGCAGTATCAATGTAGTAAAGGACATGAAGTAAAATGCTGTGGAAGGTTTCAAAAATCTTGTTAATGGTCATAAATATTTTAGACAGTGTTAATCCCACAGATGCTGGTGGCTGATGAGCTGCCCACATCTTTGGAACTGGGTGGTCGGAAGGACTTGCTGTGATGTATTTGCAGGCAGTTGTTTTACGGAAGTTCATTTGTGGGAATGTGGCTGCTCTTGAGGATCCAGTGAATGTATTCTCACAGACCAGGGAATGAAAGTGGCGTCAACTGGAGTGAAGAACTCTGTTCTTGAAAGTCAAACCTGAATCTGGTTTCCTTTGAAGCTGATATGAATTTGGATTTTCAGATTCCAAGGTTGACGGTCCTTGTACAGTAGCCTTATTGAGCCTGTAGGTCCTTCAGGGTTGGCAGGCTATATAAAACCACAGATGTTCATTCAGTGTTTAGTCTGCAAGTGCTGAAATAATTGCAGAATCTGTGAACTTCATGTAATTATTCAAATAAGTTTTTTTTTTAAATTTACTGTTTACTGTTTCTG
>WAAE01002086.1:0-19896 GCA_013400495.1 Nicator chloris
ATTCCAGGAACCTCCTGAATTGCCTGTGCTCTGCTGGGCTTTCCCTCCAACTAGGGTTTGAAGCTCCTGAGGGCCCCCATGAGGATTAGGGCTCATGAACATGAGGCTGCTCTTATACTTCTGTAGAGGACCTCATCAGCTGCCCCCTTGGTCATTGCAGCCTGTAGTAGACCCCCACAATAAATCTCCTGTCCCTGCCCCTGCTTTAGTACTATTCCAGAAGGTCTCAGTCACCTAATCCTCCATTCCCAGATGGAGCTGCAAGCACTCCAGACACTCATTGACAGTCGGTGACACGTCCTCCTCACCTCCACAGACAAGCCTACCAAGAGCAGACAGTCTGTCAGAGGAACAGCCCTGAATCGATCCATACGGGAAGGTAAACCCAGAAATCAGAGCTACAGCAGGGCAGGTAGGGTGGCAGCTTTTCAGGCAAGGGGTCAGAACAAGGAGAGTAGAGCAAGTCTGACTCTGGAAACCACATCAGCAGTGAGTCCAGTTATCCCTGAGCAAGCTCGCAGTGACAAAGCAGGTCTGAAGTCAAACCCTGAAGTAAAGTCTGGGCAGGGTCTGAAACAGCGAAGTACATGGGTGAGCACTGGCACAGCTGCAGTGGAGTTCAATGATCAACTGCCTGGACTCATGGGCATCTCCCAAGCAAAGCAAGGAGTCCCTGTACCACCTTTCACCACTTTTTCACAGGACTTTTTACAACAATCTCATCCCAGGATACACAGAAAGGATGTCAGAACCAGCCTTGAGCAGAGGCAGCCAAATATGTAACCACGGTAAAATAAGTAGGATATCAAGCCTCAATAAAGCTTTTGAAAGTGCGCTGGGCTCCCACAGGGAAAGCATTTTCTTCTCGTTTCATGAACTTTGTAACTTGTTCAGAGATCTTACTCATCCCTATCTCCCACTTTGTCACTTTACAACAATGTAGCATAAACACACCTAAGGACAAGTAACTACATAAAAGAGTGATTTGAGGTTCAGAACTGGAAAAGAGCATAATTGACCAAAGAGCAGTTCAGGTTCAGTAAGTTTCCCGTGGTTTATTTGGTTGTTTGAAGTGTGGTATGTTCAGGTATCATTTATTAGAACCAAGAAAAACAAACACAATATCACTGGTTAGAAGGGATCAGCTGCTGCAGTGGGAAGGGAATTTACTTCTGGAGTTATTACACAGACACAAGAAAAGAAAGGTTTCTTTTGTACTTGTGAGGTTTACTTCTTTCTGCTTTTTGGTAAAACCCTATTAGGCAGAAAGAAGGAAAATTGTCACACAAAAAGCCCTGTGTCAGGCTGCCCCAAGGTAGGATAGCAATCCCCATGTCTGGAGAAAAAGAACATATTTCATATTTTCATAAGAGATGTCCTCAGGCTTATCTCTTCTCTCAGCAGGCCCAGCTTAGATTCCCCCCACCGTTTTCTGAAGCTGGAGCATAGGTAGAAAAGTGTGGATACTTGGCAGATGAGCCAAGCACAGTTCTGTCCCTCACAGCACTATTTAAGATACCTAATCTTCAGCCTTGCAACTAGGCCAATAGAAAATATGTGAGCTGGACATTCTTTTCAAACTAATATGGAGCAAGTTCTGAGACTGTGTAACATTTCTCAGGATTATTGTTTTGCAAGCATGTACAGAAATTCAGCAATGAAGAAGTCAGAAGTGTCTCAAAATTGTGTTCAGTCTCAATTATTTTAATTTTTTTCTTGAATAATAACATTATTTAATTGCTGAAAATGTTAAAAGCTTATTTGTGTGTCATCACAGACATAGAAAACAAGATAGATGCAAGTTTCAGGGTAGTGGTACTTCAGTAGTTCTACTGCCGCAATGGGGGCTACCTCTGTGCAAATATAAACTAGTCTGCAGTGTGTAATTCTCTCCTTTGAAATGTCATTTACAAAGAAATAAGTCTTTGTTTCTCTGTGGTGTATGAACATGCAGTTCTGTTCAGATAATATGAGACAGCTGGATGAATTGCAATTGATAGAAGCACAAATTAGAAGTTTTGCTTGGCTTTAATGTAAAAGTAGAGTTAATTTGTCCCAACATTTTGATGATAAAAAGAATATCTTATAAGGATAAGTAGCTAGCAGAGTGTCCTCCTCTTCCTCTCGATTTCTATAATATAACAACCCTACAGGAACACTTGGCTGAGAAAAATTCAAACAGCCAGTTCAGCAAACCAGGTGCAGTCACGGGATATGACTTTGTTAGACACATTTCCAGAATAGTTTTTAAACTAGCCAATGAGACTGGAAACAGACCTGGATGCCTAAAATGAAAAATTCAAAGCTGAGCCTATAAACAGCTCTGTGTTTTTTATTTAGCTAATTTAATTACATGAACTTAACACAGACCAAACAGCAACATTCTTCTATAACTTGATGCATTTTAGATGCTGTGAGTGTTTTCTTGTGGGAGAGAGAAGAGAGGCACACAGAGCTCTCTCTGAAAGCAATTAAATGCTAATAACAGAGAGTGACATCATGCTGCATGACTTCTTCAATTAGAACACCAAGTAATTTCTGACTTAATCATTCCCACTTGTTAATTTGTTCCCTGGAAGTCTTAGCAGACCTGCTTCTTGTCCCAGTTTATAATAGGATTTCTGATTCTGGCATGTTTTAAACAGAACTCCAGTTGAATGCAGCCTACTATTAAAAAAGAATATTGTATTTTTTCCTGCAGCAGAATAGGACATCGATAGCTCACGTGAAAAACTAATAAAATGTAAATAAATTTCCATAAGTGCTTTCATTTGCTATTTAGCAAGAATAAGGATTGAATCCTCATTTTACTGAGACTAAAAACAAGTTTTGCCATTGACTGCAGCAGAAAGCAAATTTAGCCTGGTTTATGTAAATTGCTGTACACCTTCCCAAGAGCTCACCATATAATTTGTAAGAAAAATGTGATTTTATGTCTAATCACGTATTTAAAGTACTTGGGGAAAATAAGCAGAATTTGTAACACTAAACATTTAAAGAATATTACCAGAGTAGGAATAATCCTGGATATTCCTATTATTATAAGGCAGTAAGTATATCATGTGGGCCTTGCTATGCATAATTATTTTTGGTTCTCAAACCTGAAAGTATTTCCCATTCTGTGTTCTTATTTATGAATATCAACATGTGGTTGAAGCCTTCTGTTTCTCAGTCTTTTGTGCTCTAAATCTAAATGACTGACATTTCAGCTACCTGTTTCTAAGTAGCTTAGCAACAAGTTACTACCTGTTTCCTTAAAAGTCTTAAAAGTAAAACAAATAACTTTAGAAAGATAAATTTGAGAACCAAGTCTTGTTTTCCGTCCTCAAAGCAGGTTTGACTCATAGGTAATTTTCCACTGAAGTCATTGGACACTATTGAATCCAAACCCCTTTGTTATAGTCAACAGGCTTCTCTAATAGTTATTACAGCTCTTAATCTTGCATATGATTTTGACTGAATTGACAGTGTTTGTCGGGGTAACTGTTTACAATGCTGTCAGAACTACAAGTGGGCCTGTGAGGTGTACTGGGGCTTGTCTGAGCTGAACGTGTCCTGGATAGTGTAAGTGGATACAATTCCACATTGATATATGCAAAAGGTTGCAAATATTATGACTTTTTGCAAAAAATGTATGAGGAGGGAAAGAAGGAAGGGGGAAAAATATAGGTGGTGAATAAACAACAAACATCAGCAAAAGAAAAAAAAAACAAGATCTACAACAGTTTTGGAGGGAATAAAAGATATCATTGCATTGGAAAGGGATAATATAATTTTTAAATATCTTTTTTCATGAAATTTCACAAGCTCAATATCTTTGAAATGAAATTCAGATAAATGCAAGTAAAATACTAGAATTTCAAGACCTCACCTGAACTGAAGCTTCTATCTACATTTTTAAGGACATGTTCATTTCTTGTCCCTGGGAAATACTTCAGAAATTCAAGCCAACAAACTCTCCATTTAGCCCTGAAAAATATATAGTATCTTTATTTTACAGGTGAAAAAAAGACTAAGTAACTTGGATTAGGCCACAAGAAAATGATGCTTCAGAGCCAAATTAGAGATTTATAGTTTCTAGTTCTGTGCTCTGACCATTTAATCACATCTCTCCATCCAACCATGACTATTAACAAACTGACTTCCAAATTAACAGTGAAACACAATCTTGCAGTACTTCTGCAGTATCCCTCTTCTCCCTTCTTCCTTTTCCAACAGAGTGCTCACAGACTTTATTTCCCAGTGAAAGCTAAAATACAGGGACCTACTTGAGCTATGATATTAATGTGGAAAAGTCCCTGTGCAACAAAAGTGATCCAGAGCTTTCTGCGGTGCAGAAGGTCGTGCATCTGGCATCTGCACCTGGTGAAAAACTATTCAAAAGAAAACAGTGGAGCCATTTTCCAATCGCTACATGTGTGCCTCCCACAGAGAGCTGCAGCTTCTGGCTCAGGGTATGGACAGGAACTCTATTACTACTCTGTACTTTTTCAACAAGAAAAACTCATAAACTTATAACAATTTAGGTGCCTCTTTGTTACTAGGTATATTGGTCTGTTAGCCTGTTGTATGTCACTTTTCCTCCCAGTAAACAATGGGCAAAAATCTCTAGTAATCATCTTTATTTGTTATCTTTCATTTCACAGCAGAGTGTAGGCATAGAAATGACAACTTTCCAGTTAGATCAATAAGTACCATATTTTTCAGATTACTAAAGCCCAGTAATTCAATACATAGCTTCTAAAGACTTCACTTCTATTTTTCTCTATCTTAAGACTTATTTTTGTGCAGCCATTTTATTTCTGTTTGACCAATGTGGGGTAAATCCTCATCTGTGGTAGTGGATGTTCTACATCCACCCCGTTGCTGTCAAAGGCCAAAATGAATATCTCCCTTTGCATCAAGGTTTTACCACATGCATGTGATACACGTGCAATGCATGTAAACTTGAAGTATTAAAGCTTCTTGCTATTTTAGAATATTGTGAATATACTGTCTTTCTACCTGAGAGACACGTATCTGCTATATACTTCACAGCAGTAAATTTTCTGGGATAGCTGGAGAAATCAGTCTTTACATAATTCCAGTGGAGTAATTAGCGTGTCACCAGGACACAGCACCTGTTTCAGGAGCTGAGAGCCACCTTGCCAGGATGTGAAGATATAAAGATTTTACCACAGGAAGAAAACTGACATTTTTGGCTCCTTTCCTTGGCTTGCCATATCCTACAAGACACATAATCTCTGGGTCATAACTGAAGGTTATCATTTGGAAGAAAGTACAGTCTCACTGAGCAGAGATATACGAAGTACTGTAAAGTGAAGATGATACAAACCCTGACTTAGAAAAGCTCAGAATACAGGGGAGAGGAGAAGGGAAGGAGGGAGGTGTATAGACAGAATAGTAGACAGATAGACTGGTTGTAATAACAAATTACATTAGGGCCACTGCTTTGAAAGATTTTCTGTGAAACAAAAGTTGTTCTGACACGTAGATGTCCTTGCAGAACATGGAGAATGGAGGAAATTTTTCTGAACAAATACCACTGTCTGGTGGGCAGGCTGAGATTAAGTCAGGTATAGCCTACCTCCAGAGTCCAGAGGTCTGGATTCTCTCCCACTCACCACAGCTGCTGCTGGACTGAGGAGAAAGCCAGGCCCAGATATTTAATTCCTGTTAATTTAGCACATTAAAAAAATTGGATCCAGTTTTGCTGCCAAAGCAGAACCACAAGAATTTTGCCAGTTGTGCCAACTGGTTTCAGTCCCATCCTTCTCATCCTTCATTAAGTTACAAGACAGCTAGTAAGATCAGAAGAGTGGGTTTGAAAAAGATATTGGAAAAGCCTGAATCATGCAGAGCTCTGTCTGAGTTTGAAGTGCAGGTGCTGCAGCCGTGTTGAGTGCTGCTGGGTGACACAGTTCAGCTGACTTACCAGTTGATGCTATAGCACTGTGTCTCAGCCTCGCAGTGCACAGTGGAGGAGTGTGTATGCATATTTGCCTTGAGACTACCCTTGTCTTACCTTTGACATGACAAAATTTGGGAAACTACCTTTGACATGACAAAATTTGGGAATCTAGAGTAGAGAGCAGGAACTGCCTTCAGAGTCATCCAGGTGCTGGTGTCATCAGAAGACTTTTTGCCAAGTGATGTGGCCTGTATGCTTATGTAATTTAAAAGAAAATTATGATCTCTGAATTTCATCATATGCTTGTGTGTGTTTTTTCTTCTGCTTTTGCCCTTGAGATGCTGCACCAAAGTAGAGGCTGCAAAAAGTGGCATCTTTGAGAGCTTTGTGGGTATGTGTTGATTGGCAGTTTCTTCTGAATCCACAAACTTAGGGAAATTTTGTAGACAAGCCTTCTGAGCTGGAAGGCATAAATACATCAGCTTAACCAAAAAGATTTTCAAATGCAACCAACAGCAACCAGACTACTCAGGCTTTGTGGTTCCCCATGTGACACAGGGAATGCCCAAACCCTGATAGGGGATGAAGGATAAGCTCTGGCACCCTTACTTGATTAGGTAACTGTTTTATTCACAGGCATGTAAGTTGCCAGTTGCAAGTTAAGAATGAGAGAATTTGTGAGATGCAAATCTCATTAAGGAAGAAATGAATTAGTGAATTAATATGTTGGACTGATCTACAAGGGGGATAGAGCCCTTATTTAACATATTTGTATGTTTCTTTCTTAGAAAAAAATCCAATTTATTAAATACCTTGTCCTGTAAATTTGAGATACAAATGGACTGTGACAGTTGTTATGGTTTTCTATAACTTTTTCTGTAATACATCTGTGAAAATATTAGCTAAATTATTTAGAATAACAGACTTATACCACATCTCAAATTGTAAGGAATCCACAAGTATCAAGTCCAACACCCTATTCCTCACACCACTAGCTAAAAGTAAATTGTATTACCAAGAAAGTTGTCCAGACTTTCCTTGAACTCTGATAGGCTTGGTGCCATGACCTCTTTCTGGAGAGCTTGTTCCTGCCTCTTTTTCAAGCAAAGAATCTCTCCCTGATGCCCTAAAGTCTAATCTTTCCCTGATACAGCTTTGTTCCATTTTCTCTTGACTTATTGCTGGTAGCTATAGAGAGGAAATTATCTCTTATTCTACTGCCCCTCTGAGGAAGCTGTAGACTGTAATGAGATCATGCCTCAACCTTCTCTTCTCCAAGCTGAACAATCCAAGTGACCTCAGCTGCTCCTCATAAGTCTTGCCTCTAGACCTTTACAGAATCTCAGTCACTCTCCTCTGAACATAGTTTATTTCCTTGTGTTGTGATGCTCACAACTGCCCCCAGCACTCGAGGTGAGGCTGCCCCAGCTCAGAGCAGAGCAGCACAATCCCCTCCCTTGCCCAGCTGGTGATGCTGTGCCTGATGCCCCCCAGGACAGGGTTGGCCCTCCTGGCTGCCAGGGCACTGCTGCCTCATGTTTGACTTGCTATCAGTCCAGGACCTAGGATCTCTTTCCCTGGGGCTGCCATCTGGCCTCTGATCCCCCAATTTGTAAGTATAATGAGGATTCCCACACCCCAGGTGGAGCATCCAACACTTGTTAAATTGCATTCAGTTAATGATTACACAGATCTTTTTTCTATCCTGTTCTCTCTCTGCTCTCAATGGAGTCTATGGCTTGTCCTAATTTAGTATTGCTGGCAATCTTACTCAAGTACATTCAACTCCTCTGTCCAGATCATCTATAAAAACCTGGGGACCGCTGCCCCTAAACTTGAGCTCTGGGAAACTCCACTGGTGACTTGGCCATGAGCCTGTTGAAACCTCCTTCACTTTCAACCAGACCCATTCACCAATTGTTCACCCATCCTGTTATGGACTTGTCTAGTTTATGTGCTTTGTGAGACAGTATCAAAATCTTGGCTGAAATCTCAAATCACCAGTGTACCGGCTTCCCTTGGCCAGCTAGATGGGTGGCCTAGTCACAAGGAAATTAAGTTGGTTAAGTAAGACTTTCCCTTTGTCAGCCTGTGCTGGCTATGACCACTGAAGACTGCATGGTCTCTCAAACATGTGTCTATAAATCCCAGGAAAACCTTCTCCATAATTTTACCAGTCAATAAAGTTAAACTGACAGGACTGTATTTACCAGGGCGTTCCTTCTTACACTTATACTTCCTTCTTGAAAATTGGGACACTTTACAGAATCATCGAATTGTAGAATGGTTTGGGTTGAAAGGACCCTAAGGTCATCTAGTGCAAAATCCCTGCCGTGGACAGGGGCATCTTCCACTCAAGCAGGCTGCCCAAAGCCCCATCTAGCCTGGCCTTAAACAATCCCAGAGATGAGGCATCCACCACTTCTCTGGGCTACATGTTCCAATGCCTCACCACCCCCACAGCTACCTCACATTTGCCACTTGACTCTTCAGACTGTTGAAAAGTAGTGGAGAGAGGTCTTGTGATGACATCAGCCAGATCTTTCAGTACCCTAGGATGAGATCCATCAGGCTCCATAGACTTATGTGCATCCAACTGGATCAGCAAGTCACAAACAAGTTCAGAGTTAACTGGGAGTTTATATTTCCCCCAGTTATTATCTTCCAGCTCTCCAGGCTCTGGGACTCAGGGGCAATTATTGCTATTGAACACAGGGGCAAAGAAGGCATTAAACCTCTCTGCTTTGTCCACATCCCAATTTGTGAGGTGACCAGCCTCATCAAGTAACGGGTCAGTATTATCCCTCCTTCTCTCACTGTTAACATATATTAAAAAGCTATTTTTGTTGTCCTTCACAGTACCAGCCAGCTGGAACTTTAACTGAGCTTTGGCCACATGCATTTTCTCCCTACAGTGAAAAAACACCTCAGTAGTCCTCCCATGCTGCCTGTCCTGGTGTCCAGGCTCCACACTTTCATTTTCCTCCTAAGTTCTAGAAGCTCCCTCCTGGCCCAAGCCAGCCTCATGACCCGCTTGCTTGACTTCCAACACTTTGGAATTGCCTGCTTCTGCACTCTTAACACAGGGCTGTTAAAAAGTTACCAGCATTCATGGACACCAACACTTCCAAACTTTAGTTGTTGTATTGTGCATTTTGTGTATCCTTCGGCAGGGCAGGGAGAGTGTTTTGAACTAATGCAGATCTTTATACCCAGTATGCCTGTACACTAGCCTCATCTGTAAGATGGAGGTGGAGTTTCCATTACCACAGCTTGCAATCTGTGTGGATCCCTCACACCACACTCTGACAATTACAGTGGTGTTCATGTTAACAGTAAAGTTCCTGTTGATGTCATCTGTGTCCAAGCATGTCCAGTCAAACCTACCTAAGCTGTTGCCAGGAGCAGCCTAGGGGTGGTAGCCAGGACTAGACCCAGCAGCAGACCTCCCAGCTAAATTTTCTGAGCTTGAAATTGAATTTTCACCTTGTCCTTGTCATGGACAAGGTGAAATCATCTGCAACAGGTCTTGCTTCTCAGAGAATAGAGTGAGATGTTTGTCTTACACCGAGGCGTTGTCTTCTCCAGACCTTGTTAATCTGATTCTCCTGTGGGATCGCCTGTTACAGATACAGACCTGAGGCAGAGCTCCTGAAGTTGAGCAGTTTTCTCTCTTCTTATAAAAATTCTCCTGGGTACACAAAAATACTGTTTTGCCCTGCTTCCAAATATACGATTACCTAGTAATTAATAAAAGACTGGTTTTCTCATGTTGGCCTTCAAACTGAGTGAATAATTCACTCTCCTCATTTTACAAAAAGGAATATTTTCTCAGCTTCAAGTCAGACTCCAGACTGTGGTTCATTTAGGGTTTTCACAAAAAGCCAGTGAGGAAAGAAGTATCCTAGAGTCGCTGTAAATACATTTCCCAGATATCTTACACTTCAGTTGGGATTTGTACAAATGGCCTTTGAGACTAAATGAACCCCACTAATCTGCAGTGCAAAGCTGCCTCTATTGCATTTCTGTTTGTTACCACAAGCAGTAGGATGACAGTTTGATTACATTTATGATGTTTAAGGAGCCAGGACTTCCCTTCTATAACCAGAAGACAAGAAATCACTTGCTTTGAAACAAAAGAGCCTGAAAGTTCATTTTTTGAGCCTTGATCAATAGTTCTTAATGAATGTTTTATTTTAGAGACTAGAGGAAATTATTTCAGACTAAAGGTATGTGGTTATGCATTACCATGAAAAAAAGTGGTATTCCACACTAGCACACCATTCAAGGACTGCAGTCAAAACTGAAAAGAGTAAATGTCACCAAGTCATAATTTCTGTTCACAACTACAGGCTGATTGAAATCCGTGACCTTCTTGGTACAAGTAAGAGTCAGCCTTTCTCCAGAGGACACAGCAAATCCAGGTAGTGAGACTCATGCAGCATGTAATTCAAGTAAGCAGTAATGAATTTAAAAGGAAATGTAATTCAAATAATGGTTGCAGTGTATTTTAAAATCAGAGTCTACCTTCACTGCAGTTTCAGAGCTCCCACTGAAGTCTCTAAAGTGGGCAGTAAGTAACAGAAATATGGAGCTTGATCTTCAAGTGACTGCTACAGAAGGGGCAAAACCTCTGACTAAATTCACAGTGAAATGGGTATGTTCAGCAGGACTTTTTCTGGAGACTGAATAAAGCATGCAGTTTTGTACTAATTTTAAGTGGTTAATCATATCAGTCATTCTTTTTAATAGTCCTTCTGCTTATCAATCAGATTAATCATTTTTGGTAAAAATAATTAGTTCTGCTGGAATCAAAACAAAAATTCTCATCAAGAGTGGTAAGGCTGCATCCATTATCAGCTTACTCCAGACTTAACTCCACCCATTTTATTTAGTATTTGCTCCCTCATGTCAAAATTTCTTCATGTCTGTGAAAAGAGAGGCAGGACTTGGAATGGTTAGAGGGGAATTTGAAGGTAATAATCTTTATGAAGATTCTTGAATCTTTTCCACACTTAATAAATCCAGCAGTGTTATCTGGTAATGTCCTTTACTTTAACATCCATGTCTTTCAGGGTTTATCAAGAGACCCCATTGTTCATGATGGATGCACTTGTTCCTAGCATACTAAAACTATATACATGTATTAAAATGCAGTTTAATTACGATGTAATTCCCAGAGCAAGTTAGAATTCATTTGGTAATACCAGTGATATCTGTTCACTGATTTCCTCTCTTAATTTAACTCACAAAGTACTCCTTCCTTCAGAACTCATAAATGAGTGTTCAGCAGTCTGGTACTTACCTTATTAAGGAAAATAAGTTAGTTTCAATTGCAATAAAACTTCAGATCTCAGAAGAAAAGGCTCCCTGACAATAAAAACCTTAAAACAACATGATTTTTTTTAAGGCAATGGAAATAAACCCTGCTTTGCATTGGCAAGAGTAGAGAGGAGAAAAGAACATGCAAAGGCACATCAGTTCTACATGAAGCTAATTTTGGTTTCTGCAGTCCCAGTGTCACAGCTGGCTACTGGCTTAGGTAGGGAGAGGTACCAGTCATTCATGGGTATCTTATCAAATACAGACTTACAAATCTTAACAAAACAATATATAAAGCATTGTAAGAGAAAAGAACATTGAAAATTTCCTGGAAATTGTAAGGCAATGCTCTTGCTTCTTCAGGCAAAAGCAAAGAAGGCCAATTCTTTACTGTATATTTTTGCATATATTTTCATTTGAATCCCAAGTAACTAACTATTGCAAATTACCTATTTCTAACACCCTGATTTTAATTTCCACAGGTACTATTTTTTTTCGTTTCTTTGACTTATTTCCAAGCAAAAAGAACCAGAATCAAAATCATTGTTACCTCTGTGTGCAAATTACTGCCTCTGTTTTATATTTCAACTCTCTTTGAAGGTTAATAAGTGCCATTTATTATTTCCAAGATTGTCTATTTTAAAGATAATAAAGGATATGGTAAGAAGTTACTTAGGATTAAGCCAACAGATAGTCTCTGCCAGATCTAGTTGTGCAAGTTAAAGATGATTTCTCCTCCTTTTTTTTTCTCTTTTGTTTTATTCTTACGTGTTTTGCCAGAATTTATGAAACCTGGCAAATGTCAGCAGCAAAGCCAGCATCACCACTCACTCACTTCCCTGCCAGCAGGGTCAGGGAGAGAACTGGAAGGGCAAAAGCCTTCATGGGCTGAGATAAATACAGTTTAATAAGGAAAGTGAAAGCCATGCAAACAAGCAAAGCAAAACAAGGAATTAATTACTGTTTCCCATGGGCGGGCAGGTGTTCAGCCATCTCCAGGAAAGCCGGCCCCCATCACACATAGCAGTGACTTGGTAAAACAAATGGCATCACTACAAATGTTCCCCCTTCCTTCTTCATTCCCTCAATTTTATATCCTGAGCATGATGTCTTACAGTCTGGACTATCCCTTTGGTCAGTTGGGGTCACCTGTCCTGGCTGTGTCTTCTCCCAGCTTCCTGTGCCCCCCTGCCCCAACTTCCTCACCATCGTCGTAGCACAAAAAGCAGAAAAGGCCTTGGCTCTGTGCAAGCCCTGTCCTGCTCAGCAACAACAAAAACATCTCTCCATTATCAGCCTCATGTTCACCACAAATCCAAAACTCAGCCCCGCAGAAGGTTAACGCTATCCCAGCCCTAAACAGCGCAGATCCTTCGTCTATTCTGGGCAAAACAAGACAGATGAACACCACCACTTTATGAAAATCTGGCCAATAGGTGGTAGTGAAGAATTTGAGATTATTATCATCAATTACAACTGTTGTTTTTGTAATGAGTATTCAACCAGGAAAAGAATAAAAGAGAAGGTTTCATATGTGCATAGAAAAATGTTGTGAGCACAAAATCCCATACTGATGCGTTTTCTGTCCTGCAAAAGGCATGCATTGCTTAGTGAAATCAATAGTTCCTGTGTTATTGCCATGCCATGTCAAAAAGACAGGCACTACAGTGTCTCAGCAAATACAAAGCATCATAAATGTGTGAATAACTTGGGTTATCATAATAAATGTTTTTGACATGACATCAATATAAGTAATATCCAATAGTGCAATCTTCCTGAGTGGTGTTAAACTGTTGTCCTTACTGCACAGTGTATGAATAGTCACATTTTTTTTTACCCATAGTTTAAGTGTCTTTTTGCTTAATAGCCAAAACCAGTGATAGTTGCCTTTGATTTTCTAATTTTTTAAATTTTGTTTCAAGATATTAAAATATTTTACAAAATATATATTAACTGTGATCAGTTGAGGTTTTTTTATTCAGTAATAAATCACACATTAAGGGCTGTGATTTTTTTGCTATCCTGGTTAGTTTCAGCTAGTTCAAATCACATTGTTGCTGGTCCCAGATTACTTCACCATGCAGCAATATTTCTGAAAAGAATACTTAAAATTCCAAATTTAAACGTTCATCTCCATGAGTAGTTATGAATGGGACTTTTAAAGTTATTCTTTTGGACTAAGGTAAGCTAGCTGAGTGAATGATAATAGTAGATAATAGAGATTAAGGGGAGATAATATGGACTTAAAGTAGGAGTAATAAATGGTTTTATATTAAACCATTTATTTCAGTACTGTAGAACTATATGCCTATTTTCAAAACATTTGCTCCTTATTCTCAGGATTGAAAACTCTACGGAAGGACAATCTGCAAAAAGGAACAGTCAATCTGCCGTTTAGGAATACTGCCTAGAGTATGCAGGGTTGGTGCTATTCCTGATTATGAACCACAGCTCGGAGTTGGCTTGTAGAGTTGCAGCTGGCAAGAGGTGACAAGGAGAGATTCTATAGCTACTTTATCAGTGCAAAATAAACCAGGAAAAAAAAATTTGTGTGAAGTCCTGTGAAACTTGCTTTGGGCAGGCTAGACTGAATGACCTCCAAAGTCCACTTATAACCTGAATGATTCTGTGATGCCATGAATGTGCAAACCAAACAGCAGCAGCCTTCCTCAAAACTGTTCTAGACAATTTTACAGCAAAGTATTCTTCATTCCAAACTGCTTTTGTCAGCAGAAAGGTTTTGTTTCTGAAAACTTTTTGTGTTTGAAGTTGCCTTTTTAGCCAAATTCAACTTTATGCTTTTGCAAACTTCATTCCTTGTGGATATCACAGTAACCTTTTTAAGGGTGAAACAGTCTTAAAAACATCCTCAAAAGTGTTTGTAATTAGTGCATGCAGCAAATAACTTGCACACGTGTATTACAATCTCACTGAACTTTAAACATGAATAATTAACAGAAGAGTTCAGAAAGTGAAAGCTAAAACCATATTTAGGTGTTATGTTTGGATTATAGTTCAGGAAGGCAAAGGGAAACAGTGTCATTGGTCCCCTTTGAAGTCTGAGGAATTGTAGTCTTTATTGTAAGGTAAACAGTTTGTGCAGTCTTAATACTTGAATGTTTGTTAGTCACAGACTAGAACTCCAGAAATTGTTTGGAGGAACTTCTGCAAGGTTCTCCAAATAAGATACAGTTCCTTGACATCAAAGGTTATGAGCTTTCCAAGCCACAGGGAAAATTTGGCATGCAAGTGCATTAGAAACCTTGTTGGATATATTAAGTGAAAGAAAAAAATCAGATGTAAAATTTACACTGGCAATACAATGATCTAAACCACAAGTTTACAGTGTCTTAAGACAAGAATGAATGATACTCAGGAAATTAAACTAAAAAGACAGGCCAAAAGAAGATATAAGTCCTCAGTGAAACCTTAAAATTTGAACAACTGAGACTAAGCCTGTGAACAACCTTATCTGGAGTTATACAGCTCATATTCCTATAGTGGTACAGAAACCAATGCAGAGAGCTGAAGTAGGATGTAAGGTTCTAGAGAATATGAATATCAAAAGCCCCAACTCAGCCTTCCTCAAGAGGAAAGGTATCTGTAGGACAAACTGGCATTCTCACAAAGTATTATTGTTTATCAGACTATCAAATGGTCAAAAAAGAACATGGTTATAGAGAAATCAAGAGTGTTGTAAGAAGTTAATCCCAGCAGATCCCAATTTGCTATTATGTCAGAAAGAGTAGAATGGTGATAGAGATTTAAGAGTCTTCTGATCAATTTCCTGAACATTTCTGAGTGAGCAATTACTTTGTTTCCATCTGATTAGGGCAGCAAGTTGTAGATTTTCACACTCTAAATAGGTTATCAGTAGGACAGAATAATTCCTGGAAAGACTGAGAAGCACAATTGGGAGTCCAGCTTTGGTGTCACTGGATGCAAGATCAAAGTAGAGCTTTGGGGTCTCTGGAAGGCCTGTGACTGCTCAAAGCTTCAGTAGGGATGGATTTAGTCACTCAGCATCTCATATCAAAATGTCTGTCTGTCCATCTTCAGTCTTAGACTACCATGAAGGTTAGACATCATATTGTAGGAGGAAATCTAGGATAAACTCCTGAATCTTTACAAACATTTTTTTCACTTATAGACATACCAACAATTGCTTTTCTTTAGTTTAATCTCCCACTTTTACATGAACAAATCAAAAGAGAAAGGAAAAGAACAATTTCAGCTCACATAACATCCACATGGCAAAACCCATCTGGCATTTATCTTTCTTATTAATTGACTTCACAACTAAAGACTTCAAAGAGGAGCTGTGTGGGAACTGGTAATAATTTTATTCAAGATTTGTTTTCATTTAAACTCAAATCAATGTGCTATATTTAGAAATTTCTTATTAAAAATGGATTTAAATAAATATTTTCAGTCTCATAGTATTACTTTAAAAGGCTCTTAGAATAGGCCCTAATTTTGATAGGTTTCTTCTGTTTTCTTGTTTAGTTGTTGAAGTCTTTTTCAAATGAGCTTTCAAGATTAAAAGAAAAAAATCATAATATTATCTTCAGACTTTTGAAATATTTCATGCTGGTTTATTCTGTTCTGCCTCCTGAGTCTTTACATTCCCATGTTTCTGTGCAGACTGATAGCCATTCTCTTTCAGTGAAAAATGTTGTGAGATCTGTCTACAAGGAATCAGCTTTCTAGAAGATGCTGTCAAACAGTCTTTAAAGAAATAAAGAGAAATTCTACAGGAATTTGTGCTGGCTGCCCCTCATCATTATTGGTTGACATCACCACAATTTCTTGTCCGTGTATTATGGATGTTCCATCTGATCTGTGCTCCTGCCTGCTCAGTTATATCTTCCTTAGGCACAAGTGATTCTATCCTGCAGGTTTTGGAGAATTTCTTTGAAACTGGTTGTACATTATCTACAAAGTTCACCTTATTTTTTAGGTGCTCAAAAGATGATGGTACACACATAGTTTGCCTTTGTAAGCTTGCCTTTACAAAAGTAAGTTAGTACTGCTTGTTTTCAATTGCTTTTGTCTCATTTTGTTTCAAAAAGTCAAAACATGCCACTGTAATAGTAATAACTTTCATTTCCAAAACTTATTTTTTAAAAAAAATTTGTATTTCCAAGGGAATTTTATTTTTACAAGAAAGAAAAAAAAATCAACAGGGAAAGCATAAAAAGTTTCCAAGTCATACCTTTACTGGAAGTTAGAACATGCAAAATTGCATTAGAAGTAACTGTGCATTTTCAGCCTTAGCGGAAGCTTTGCATTACCACTGCAAAATTCAAACATTTGATGTGATACGGTGTTATGATATGGTAATTTTTATGCTTTCCACTTTACAGATTTGAAATGAAAAAAACTAGAGTCCAGTTTGTTCCTGTGACAAGAATTACTCTCAGAGCTTCTAGAAGAGTAGAAGCACGCATCATGTGTCTGTGATGCATGCCAGAAACAGTAAATGAATGTCATTTATGGTGGCTCTGTTGTTATCTACAGTTACAGAGACCAGAGGTTAAAGCTGTGCTTTTGAAAGTCTGTGAAGTATGTGTCTGAACATACTTATTGTTAAAGTTCTGTTTTAGCTAGAAGGGGAAGGGTAAGAAACAGGTAACCCATGAGGGATTTTAAGCGAGTGACTGGGATGTCAACATAAGCTAGAATTCAGGAAAAAAAGCTTCAAAGGATTGCGGCATGTACAGTAGCTGTTGCCGATACTGTGGTGCATGTACACAAACACACACTGATACATAAACCTAGATTTCCAAGGGAATATCCAAGTTTGGGGCCACATTTTTTTACATCCTAAGAACGACCCTAACTGACAGCAGCACACAGGTGAAAATCCGCCCCCATGGCGCTCAGACCAGCACACACACCACTCTGTTCGTACTTTAGCGCAGCTTCCAGATTAATTGCTAGTGGGGCGTTCGGTTGTGATTACGCAGATCACACTCATTTTTAGCAAAGGTTAAGAAAAAGGTGCTAGGAAAATCCGGCTGAGTCCCAGTGAACGTCTGAGGCCGGCGTTCACGGCAGATGTGGGTGGGCAGTCCCGAGCTGCTGGCCAAGAGACAGCACCAGGAACGCCAGCTGCTGGAAGCCAGATGAGCAGGCACAGCCAGCTCAGTGGTACAGGGAGCGTCTTCTCTGAAGGAAGCACTACAAGAAAAAGCTACAGGTCAAAGTCCCATCATATGTAACATCTCCAGAGGTTTCCTGACTGTTTGACTGCTTTCAAAAAGTGTGATTTTTTTTCAAAATTGTAGCGATTAACAAAATAATAAATAAATAAATAAATAATAAAATCACTCCAATGCAACTTAGCACAAAATTAATATAAACGGGGACTGGGGGCACGTCTCCCATTATTTTAAAATGTGTTCATAAAATTTTAAGGTAGAAAGGATAAAGGAGTTGATTCTGGGGCTAACACATTTCACGGTGTTTTTGAGTTGTTAACTTTTTCTCATATACTCCTTTGAAGAAAAAGGGGAGAGGCAGAAAATCTCATTGAAAGTGTGTATTTCTTCACAAAAAAAGCAAATAGCAAAACTTTTCTCAGAATTCACATGAAACCAACTGCTATTGGGTATCTTTGAAAATTTCTTCTCTGGCTAATTAGGCATGAAGAAAGGAAGTGAGCCAGCATTCTTTTGTTGATAGCATACCCATGCCAATGAGACTTAGCCACAGCCCCCCATCAAAGGCAGCTCTCTGGAAAGAGGACTCACAGGAGGACTCACAAAGAATAAGGGATGGGTAGGAATTTACTCTGTCACAGTACTGACACACTGGTATTTACGTTCTGAAATTGAGAAAAAGTTTAACTTTCTAGAGAACAGGAGAGACAAAAGAAAATCCATCTCTCAGACATTAAGACAGCAGTCATATTTGAATATATTATCTGTCAGGAGAATGAGATTTGTTTCTTTTTTCTTTTCTTTTTTATTTTATTTTTTTTTTGCTGTGGGATGATGTTGAATGGTTAAGGAGTGAGAATCAGAAAGGGACATATACTGGTGGAATCAAACTCTGGCCTCCCTGAGACAGGAGCAGCCACCAGAAACTGAGTGACTTGCTCAGAGGACAAGGGAAGGATTACAGATATAATTTATCTGGACTTCCGTAACGCTTTTGACATAGTTACCCACAACATCCTTCTTTGTAAATCAAAGAGAGATGGATTTGATAGGTAGACTCTTAGATGGATAAGGAATTTGGTGGATGGTCACATCCAGAGGGTAGAGGTCAACAGCTCAGTCTCCTCATGGACACCAGTGACAAGTGGTGTCCCCCAGGGGTCTGTAGTGGGACCAGTGGCATTTAATATCTTCATTAGTAACAGACAAAGGGATCAAGTGCACCCTCATGAAATCTACAGGTGACACCAAGCTGAGTGGTGCTACTGACACACCTGAAGGACAGAATGCCATCCAGAGGGATGTGAAAAAGCTTGACAAACAGGCCCATGGGAATCTCATGAGGTTTAACAAGACCAAGTGCAAGGTGCTGCACCTGGGTCGAGGCAACCCCCGGTACCAGCACAGGCTGGGGATGAACAGATGGAGAGCAGCTCTGGGGAGAAGGACTTGGGGGTGCTGCTGGGTGAGAGGCTGGACATGACCCAGCCATGGGCACTCCCAGCCCAGACAGCCAAACGTGTCCTGGGCTGCATCCAAAGCAGTGTGGGCAGCAGGGCAGGGAGGGGATTCTGCCCCTCACCTGGAACCCTGCATCCAGGTTTGGGGTCCCAGCACAGGAAGGATGTGGAACTGTTGGAGTGAGTCCAGAGGAGACTCTCCTCTGGGAAGATGATTAGAGNTCTCCTCTGGGAAGATGATTAGAGGGATGAAGCACCTCTCCTGTGAGGGAAGGCCGAGAGAATTGGGTTTGTTCAGTCTGGAGAAGTGAAGGCTTTGGGGTGAACTATTTGCAGCCTTACAGTTCCTAAAGGGAGCCAACAAGACAGATGAAAGGGGACTGCTTTACTTACAGGACAGCAGTGACAGGACAAGGAGCAATTGCTTCAAACTGAGAGTAGATTTAGATTAGATATTAGGAAGAAAATCTCTTCTGTGGGAATGCTCAGGTGCTGGAATAGGTTGCCGAGAGAAGTTGTGGGTGCCCCATCCCTGGGAATGTTTAAAGCCAGGTTGCATGGAGCTCTGAGAAACCTGGTCTAGTGGGAAGTGTCTAGACCTCTGTCCACACCAGTGGGGTTGGAACTAGATGATCTTTAAGGTCCTTCCAACCCAAGCCATTTTATGATCCTAAGTTCAGCAAACTTTTAGAATGATTGTAAATTGTCCAGTTTGATGTCATATAAGAAATTGTACCTCATGACTGAAAAAGAAAAAAGCAACAAAGTTAACTTTTTCAGCTGCCCTTAGAAGAACAGAACAACAGGAAGTCACAAAGGGAGTCTGACAATTAAATGGAGAAAGGGGTCTGTGGGTATTGGAAAAGGGGTTTTTGTCAAAGCCCTAGAGGGAGAAGAGCCCCTGCAGTTTGTCCTCTCTGGCATATTGACTTATAAATATCTGATTTATGATACACTAAACCCTCCCTTGGGTCAGTCTGTTTCTAAAGCACAGTAAGCACAAAATAATATACTGTAGTTGTCGGGAAGGGAAGGGAAG
>WAAE01002089.1:1500-11757 GCA_013400495.1 Nicator chloris
CCTCGCCCAGTTCAGGCAGCAGAAGCTGCAGGAGTTCAGGTCAGGAGCTGCCAGTGCTGCTTTGCTGGGCTCCCTGAGTCCTTCCTGGTGTCCCAGCCTGGGCCACCTCCCAGCTCCCTGTGCATCCTCAGCAAAGGGGACCTGCTGCAGAGCCCCGGTGCCAGATGCATTGGGAGCCTAATGGATTCTTTCCTCTGCAGAGCCGCCGGAATGCCCGAAAAATACTGTGCCCAGGTGGAGCGCAAAGCCCAGAGCCGAGCCAGCACAGCCCCCTCCTAGGCCCAGCCCCACGAGGAACCAGCTCCAATTCCCCACAGATTTGGGGTTCCATTTGCATTGACCAAGTTTTCCAGTAAACAATGGTTTTGAGAACGTGGTGTTTGGATGTCTTTCCCTGGCCTCAGGGCTGTCGGGGAGGGGCTGCCCATGGGGCTGGAGGAGCCTTAAGGTTCCTTGTCCCGCCCGCCCCACTCTGGGGTTGTGTTATGAGTTTAGGTTTGTTAGGGAGTGTTTCCCATTTGTCATCTGAAATGTGCTGGAAGAGGGAGGGGCTGATGCCCCAGGGATGGATTGCAGGTGAGTGAGGTAACAAAAGAAGTGGGTGATTTGTCTGGCGGACCACCTGTTATAAACAACCCAGACCCCAAGTGGGGCCGAGTTATAAAAGTTTTCTTGAGAACAATAAAAATCAGGAAAGCAAAAGGGACAGCGCCAGGAGTGTGGCAAAATGCCAGAGGCTAGTGCACAAAATGGTGGCTGCGCCTTTTATACCCCGGATATTTCATCAGCTTTATGCAGATTAATTTTGGGTTTTACACGGTCTCACGTCACTCTTTTCGGCGCCAACGTGGTTCCATCACTGTGGTCATCAGGGTCCTCACTGGATGAAGTTCTACTCCTTTTAAGGTCGTGTCTCCAAAGGTTTTCTAGCAACAGTCTGTCCAACGTAAACTCAATATAAACGCACGTTACAACACACAAAGGTTTTCTAGCAAGTCTGTCCAACGTAAACTCAATGTAAACTCACATTACAACACACAAAGGTTTTCTAGCAAGTCTGTCCAACGTAAACTCAATATAACGCACGTTACAACACACAAAGGTTTTCTAGCAACAGTCTGTCCAACGTAAACTCAATGTAAACGCACATTACAACACACAAAGGTTTTCTAGCAACAGTCTGTCCAACGTAAACTCAATATAAACGCACATTACAACACACAAAACCGTACTGTCTATGGGAATACACGAGTCAGAGAGTGAAGCAGACTTAATTAGCACAGCTCGTTTGATAGCCAGGATGCCTTGGCAAGAACCAACAGAAGATTACAGAAAATGGGATTAAATCTGCTTACTAGAATGAAGAAATGGAATTAAACTTCCCCAAACAAGATCCATTGTAAAATGTGTGAGTTTGTCTGTATCATGCTTAACCTAATCATTGTAGAAGTAATTATTAACCTTCCTAGGAATGGTATGTAAGCTTTGGGAAAACCTCAATAAAATGGAATTCTGATCATGAAATCAGTCTTCCTGTCTCTCAATCAATCATCGATAACTTGTGAAAGCCAATTTCCCACCTAGGCTATTGTAACAACATTTACCACTTTATAACATATATTATTATCTTAATGTTAACAACATTAGCCGCTTTATAACATATATTATTACCCCAATATTAACATTGTAATATTTAATATCAATTCATCTAGTACTTTGAGAAAGCCAATTCCCACGAACTTGTTTCTCATACCACTACAGTGGGTGTCTTTTTAAAGTTTATCTTAGCCTTCTGTTGTTTATAGATGGAGTCAGACTTTCTCACAGTCCTGTTATGTAAACAACCTTGTTTTCTGTATGTATCTCCACTTTATTTTGAATTCTTTTCTAGAGGAGGAGATGGTTGATTAATGTTTGTCTTGACCAGTGGGATTGGAGAGGTGGTCCTGTCATCCTCCCATCCTCAGCCATTTCTCAAACAGTACATAAGTGATGTAAAATAAACTTTCAACCCTTTTTTCTGCCGTCAGCAGCTTAAGTGTAAGTGTCGTTCTTTGTGTCCTACAACACCACAGGATCCCCCCTGCCCACTGTGAGTGAGTCACTGCAGAGCTGCATGGATCCTTCACTGGCTGTGGTCATTATTACACCAAAAGGGAAAAAATAGCCCTTAGCAGGTCGGAAGCTTCTGTTATTGTTGTTTGTCGCACTGGGACACGAAATAGAGTCGCAGTCTGTGTGATATCTAAGGTAAGAAAAGGGCCAACTTTATTTCTGACTTCAGTATTTACAGATTTTTAAAAGTGACTATGGATTGGAGGGTGAAATGGCAGCTTCTTACACTCTACTGGTCAAAGTAACAGACAATTAACTTTCTCTTCTTAGTAGAATTCTAAACAAAGAGCTGCAGTTACGAAAACAGAAGTTGTTTACATAAAAACTGTAGATTCTGACTCCAAGAATGTAATCTTATCAAAAGGCTACGAAAAACTTGGGAAAACAGGGAGACAGTTGTTTGTTCTTTTTGTTCTATTTATTTTCTAATAAAGAGCTGTTATTCCTTTTTTCCTACAATTTTGCATGGAAGCTCAGTTTTCCAAGTTATAATAATTTGGAGGGAGGGGGTCTTCTTTCCATTCCCACCTTCCTTGGCACATATTTGTCTTTTAAACCAGGACATTTATTGGCGCCCAATGTGCAGCTCGAGAGGAAAGGGTGCAAAGGGGGAGAGGGTGACTCCTAGATGGACAGCCAGCAATCAAGTCACAAGGACAGAGCGGCTGACAGCCCTGGCATTCCAACAGAGCCACTTGGAGGGGAATAAAGGGTTTTAGCAGCTTTGTCTTGGGGGCTGTCACCCGCTCTGGAACCGGGAGCTGTCCGAGGTGCTCGCCCCGGGCTTTCTGTGCCTTGGCTCAGCCGCGAGCGAGTTCTGCCTGCCCCCGCTGCCAGTTTAGGAAGGATGGTGAGATGCTTGAGCGCGTCCAGAGGAGGCAGCGAGGCTGGTGAGGGGCTTGGAGCACAAGCCGTATGAAGAACGACTGAGGGAGCTGGGGTTGTTCAGCCTGGAGAAAAGGAGACTCAGAGGTGACCTTGTCACTCTCTACAACTTCCTGAAGGGTGGCTGTGGTCAGCTGGGGGTTGGTCTCTTTCTCTTTTCTTTTTTTCCGGACAGAACAAGAGGACACAGTCTCAAGCTGTGTCAAGGGAAATACAGGCTGGATATCAGGAAAAACGTTTTTCACAGAAAGGGTGATAAAGTACTGGAATGGTGTCTTGGGGTGACTCTTAAGATGCCCTGTATCCCCAAATCGTCTGCTGTTTGTGTTGGATATTGTGTCTTGTCCCTTTAAGGAGTCTGGAAAGCAGGGAAAATGAAGCTTGCTTTGAAAACCCTGTTATCTCTGAATTTTTTTTCGTCTGGCCTTGGGTTTTGGGCTTGGCTCGGAGGGAGGAAGACTGACCTTTGCTTAGTTAGTTAGCTAGCTAGTAAAGGAAAGGCAATTTCCAAAAATTTCTCTCTTCTGCTGTTGGACTGTAACATCTGCCTTGGACCAAGAAGAGACCCAGAGAGCAACACCCGACCCTCTGCGCCGCCAGAACACCCCCCGGAGCCCAGGACTCTTCCATCACCGAAGGGGCACCGTGAGGAAAAGACCTTCTATCTGTCTGAATTTGTCATCTGGCATTGTTTGATTTATTGTGCTGGGAGTACCCTGTTAAATAAACAGGTTTTTTCCACTCCTCTCCGGGAAAATCTTTCCCGAACCGGCTGGGGGAGGGACCACGTGGGTTTGTTTTTCTGGGGGGAGGGCGCCTTTGGAGGTTTTCTCCCCATAATTGCCCTAAACCAGCACAAATGGCCTGCCCGGGGAGGTGGTGGAGTCACCATCCCTGGATGTGTTTAAAAACAGACTGGATGTGGCACTTGGTGCCATGGTTTAGTTGAGGTGTTAGGGCTTGGTTGGACTCGATGATCTTGAAGGTCTCTCCCAACCTAGAAATTCTGTGATTCTGTGATTCTGTGCCCGCTGAGAGGATCCCAGCCGCCCCCACTGACTCAGACTTGGGCAGCCTCCAGTGCTGAGATGGGACACTGCCCGTGTGGGTTTGCAGGGCCAGCACCCCCTTTTGTCCCTGCCGTGCTGGCAGCAGCCCAGATCACCCTGGGAAGTTCTGAGCTGGCACTGGATCCCCCTTGGCAGTGAGTCACTGCAGCCTCTGCCCCGCTGGAGCCACCAGCGCCCTTTGCCAGCTGTGGTCATAACTGCACCAAAGAGGAACAAACAGCACTGAGCAGGTTGAAAGCTTCTGTTCTTTTGTTGTTGTCTGTTCTGTTCTATTTATTTTCTGGTAAAGAACAGTTATTCCTTTTTCTACATTTTTGCCTGAAAACCCCGTAATTTTGAAGGTATTACTTAGATGGAGGGGTCTTCTTTTGATTCCAGGAGGGTTCCTGTCCTCCTTTGAAAACATTTTTCTTTTAAAGCTAAAGATCTTGAGACACTGAGCTTGAAGGTTTGCAATTCTCTGGAAAAGAGCCATCCTTCATGGACAAGAATCAGGGGCCAAAAGTGGGATTCCCTCTCCTAAAATTATGAATATCTGAGGATGGCTCCTAGACAAAAGCTGCCAGGACTGACAGTTCAGTTTGCCTTGGAGTCCCAGGGGCTGCCTCTCAGCCACCCCCTAGACACTGGGCTGGAAGTGTTTCCTTCCTGTGGAAAAGAGCCACCATCCGAGACCAGGGGTCTGGGGCACAAATTTGGATTCCACCTCCTCAAATTGCAAATATCCGAGGATTGCTCCCAGATGAAAACTGCCGGGACCCACGGCTCTGGCTGGCCTTGGACTCCCGGGGCAAGAAAGCGAAAGTGTTGGGGTGGCACAGCCGGACACTTCCATTGCCCAGAGTTCCCTCACGCCATCCCCAGCTCCAGCCCTGCCTGGTGCCCCCGAACAGCGTCTGATCCCCTGAGCTGCTCCGGAGCCTCCGCCGGGCCCTGCGGCTGACGGGGAGCGGGAGGGCGGACCTGGGACAGAGGGACCAGGATGCCAGGAGGGAGGTGACAGGACGGAGGCGGAGCGGGGACCCTGGGGAGGTGCCGGAAAGGAGGGAGCGGAATCCTCTGCTCAGAGCCCCGGTGCAGGTGGCGGCTGCCGTCGCGCTGCCTGTAACGGGACTGTCACATTGAGATGGGACCGACGGCTGGGATGTGTCTGAACGGACTGTGACAGCGTGTCCGAAGCCACTGTCGTGATGTGTCGGGACCGACTGTTGCCACGGCAACGCCACCAACAGCTCCCGGGACTCAAAGGACATCCCGGAACGGATGGAATTGGAACTACTGCAGCAAAAGGGAGCATCAGGCTGCGAGAGGAGCAGCCCTGCAGGGAGGAATGAGGGGCACCAGGGGCTCCGGAGATTCCCCGGCAGGCCCTGGGGGTCCCCGGGGAGCAGAGACCCCCTGCAGCCCTGCAGGAGCCCCGGCCGAGCAGGGGATGCCCGAAGGGGGCTGTGAGCCCGTGGGAAGCCCCCGCTGGAGCTGCTCCCGAGAGGGGAAGTGTTTATAAGATGTGTTTCACTTCTCCTTTTTCAGATTTTCATGGAGAAAAAAATTGAATTAATTTCCCCAAGTCAAGTCTCTTTTGCCCCTGATGGTGCTCAGGGACTGAGCCCTCCCTGCCCATCTCCCAACCCAGGAGCCTTTTGTTCTCTTCCCCGTGCCCTGTGCAGGTGAGGAGGGCAGGGATGGAGCAGTTTTGGGGATACCTGGGATACACACAGGGTCACCCCCCACAGCCACACCACAGCTGAGGGGCAGAGCCAGTGCTCGAGATTTCCACACTTTTCCCTCTCGTCTGGAGGTCACAGCCCAAATATTCTTCCCAGGAGGGAAAGAAAGGGCTGCAGGTTTGAGATAGGAAGGAGGAGAGTCCTGGTCAGGTTGTTGAGCAGATGGGTGTGGGATTTGCAGAACTTCTGGGGCTCTCTCAGCCCTTTGCTGAGAGCCACAAAATGATCAATTGCTGCATTTCCGGACTGGTTCCCTCACAGCTGCCCCTGCAGCCAGCTTTGCCCTCAGCCCTGCTCTGAAAACCGTCAAAGGCCCTCGCAGAGCCCCTGCTTGGGCTGCCATTGGCTTTTGTGCTTCTTGCAGGCCTGAGCAAACCACAGCCAGGCCTTTTTCCCCCACACAATTCTCACCTTTGCAGCAGCTCTAAAGCTGCCAGAATCCAAGCCAAGGGGGCAGGGGGAGCCTGAGGTGCTGGCTGCCACCTGGGGCTGGCCAGAGCAGGGCTGGCCAGTGCCCATCCCTGTGCAGTGGGGCTGGGCCATGGCCAAGCCCCACACTTGGGTGGCCACTGGCTTCAAGGAGGACGAGTTTGGGAGCTCCTTCCTGCCCGGGGCTCCATTGCCAAGCTGCTCTTGCCGGCTCAGATCCTGCAGGGGATGAGCGAGAATGGAGAAGTCTGGAGCAGGATTTCCCCCAAAACCCAAATACCCAAAGTGTCCCAAGGCCTCAGGACACAAACCCCATGGGGGATAGAGTGGGGATCAGGAGAGAGCAGGGGCAGCCCCCAACAGCTGCAGCCACTACAGATTCTGGGGGTCTCAGCCCCACAGCTGCCATTTGGAGCCAGATCAGCCACTTCTCCCAAGGGAAAAAGGTGCAGTTTTCCATCCCAGTGCTGGGGCAGAGGGGGCAGGATGGTCACTGGGTGCTGTGGACAGAGAGGGGGCACAGTCAGGGAGGTCAGGAGTGTTTCATCTGGAGGGTATCATTTGTCCCCTGGTTCCCAGTGCTGAGACCCTGTGGGTGGTGGAGGGATGGGGTGGTTGTTGGGGGTTCTAGAGGGGTCTGCACCCTCCCCAACTGACACCCTCCCCATGTCACCCCCCACTGTCACCCTCGTGGGGGCTTCTCACACAAGGAAGGGTCTTGGAGGGCTGTGGGATGGGGGGGAAGGGTTGCACCTGAAAATCGAAAAGGGGAATTGAGGGCTCCCAAACTGAGTGGGGCCGTCAAGGGTGGCTGTAGAGGGGGCAGGGCACCTCCCGAATTGCCACGCCCCAGAGGTCACTATGTCCCACCGGGGAGAGTGGGGGTGGGCAGCACCCCCCCAGGAAAAGGGTTCACAGGCTGTTCCACCCCTGGGACAGTGACACACCCTGTGCCCTCACCCCCCCTCCCCCAGAACTGCCATCCACCAGGACAGGACCCACCCAGCCGGGATGTGGCACCCCTGGGACAGGATCCCCCCAGGACGTGTCACCCCCAGAACGGAGACCCTAACAAGAAAGGAACTCCCTGGATGTGCCACCCCAGAACAGAACCACTCCCCCCTCATCTCCCAGCACAAACGGCCTCTTCCTTCTGCTGCAGAAAAGACGAAGTGAAAGCGTTGGTGGGGCACAGCCGGACACCTGCATCTCCCACCAGAGACCTGGAACCTTTGGGAGCCACCTGTGCCCCCCCTCACCACCACAAACACCCCAGGGGGCTGCGCTGGACCCTGGGTCTCCCCAAAATCTGAGGCACCCAGGGAAGGAGCTGCGACCCACTGGCCCACCCAGCCACTGCTCATCCCTGGGACTCCCATTCCGCTGGGAACCCAAATATGGGATCCCAGTTCTTTAGGGTCCCTCCTCCCCAAGATGCCCATCCTGGGACTCTCATTCCTCAGGACCTGCATTGCCCAGGATCCACCTTCCCTTCATCCCATCCCATGGGTCCCCATTTCCCCAGAATCCCAACTCCCATGGGCCCCTGTTCAACAGGCACCCCCGTGCCAGGGACCTGCATCCCACGACCCAAAGTTCCTGGAGCCCACGCTCTCCTGGAAACCCCATTCCTGGGCCCCCCACTGGTGGGGACACCCATTCCTGGGCACCCCGATCCCCGGGCCTCCCTGCTCAGGATCCCCATTCTCTGAGCCCCCATTCCCTCGGGACAACCCTCCCATTGACCCCTTTTCCTGGGACACCCATCCTTCACTCTGCACATTCCCTGATTTCCTCAGTGCTGGGAACAGCCTGTCCCTCACCGGGTCCCCACCCTGCCCCCACAATGTGCCACCAACACGTGGAGATGAGATGTGACCTCGCTTCCTTCCCCTTTGGCCAAAGGGCCACCACCCAGGGGACACTCACGCCTGGCAGTGTGTGACAGCCAGCCTGGGTGCTCGGGGACACCGAGATGGCCGGGAAGGTGGTGCTGCTGCTCCTGTGGGGTGAGTGCCCCGGGCACGGGCCTGACAGCCCTGATGGGCCCTGGGGAGGCCGAGAGCGGTGGGGAGGGGGCACAGGGGGGCTGCGGGGTCCCCTGAGGTCCCCAAGGCCAGCAGGGCCAGTCCACGGGGGTGAACCCCTCAGTGTGACCAGGGTTGTAGGGTGGCTGTGGGGACAGGAACAGCAGACAGCAGCTGGGATGTGGGAATGGGATGCAGGGATGTGGGAATGGAGGGAAGGGGTTGTGGGGAATGGAATGTGGGGACAGGAGTGTGGGAACAGGAATAGGGGGATAGGGATGTGGGGACAAGGATATGGCAACAAGCACCTTGGAGCTGGGGCACCTGTGGGGACAGGGACAGGTGGGCCTGCACCATGCAGATGGGCTGTGGGGACAGGTACCATTGGAATGGTACAAGGCCATGGGGATGTGGCCATGGGGACAGGTGCCATGGGGCTGGTGGGGGATGACCTGTGCCAGCATCAAGTGTCTGTGGTGCTGCCATGTCCTGCCTCCACCCAGGGCGGCCACACTGTCCCCATCCCCAGGGAATCTGTTCCCAATAGATGTGGCTGTGGGCAGCTGTGACACAGACACGTCCCCTGGCCTCTCCAGACCTGTTGGGAGCCGTCCCTGAGCACTTTCCTGCAAGAACCAATGTCCCAAAGGGGACAGTTTGGGGACGGCCCCCACACCCCGCCCCCGTGTGCCACTGTTCCTGTATGGCCACCCCCAGCCAGCCCTGTCCCTTCTCCCTTCCAGCCCAGACCCTCGGCCTCGCTGGTGAGTCCTCGGGGGATGCCATGTCCCCACCCCGCTGTCCCCAGCCCCGCGCTGGCCCTGGCAGGCTGGTGTCCCCTGTCACCCACAGGTGCCCAGACCACCCAGCTCCTGGTGGAGCCCCCCTGGAGGCCGGCGGTGCTGTGGGACCGGGTGACACTGACCTGCCAGGGCTCGGGGACCACCGGTGCCACCACCTGGTACAAGGATGGGAAGAGGCGCTGGGGGCAGGAGGGAGCCGACGACTTTGTTGTCACCGAGAGTGGCACCTACATGTGTGACACACCTGTCGGTGGGCTGAGCGCTCCCGTGCACGTTGTAAATGGTGAGAGGTCTCTATTCCCCCAGCCTGGCACCTGCGGGAGCCCCGAGAACTCTGTGTGAGCTCTGCTCCATGGGTCACACCCCTCGTGTGACCAGAGCCCGTCCCCTGCTCTGGGGACATCCCAGAGCATCACCGGAGCATCCCCTGTCCACACCGGTGCACCCCAGTGCAACGAGACCACCCTGTTGCAATGGGGGACTCCTGGTTCCTCCTGTTGCTATCGGGACCCTCCTGTCCCACAGCCACCCCAGTGCTGCAGGTGCCGGCGGGGCCGCTGCTGGAGGGGGACACGGTGACACTGCGCTGCCGGGTCAGGCAGAAGAATCCAGCCCCTTTCGTGCGCTTCTTCCACCATGAGAAGGGTCTGGCGTGGTATATCCGCCAGACCGAGCTGTCCCTGCCCCCGCTGCAGCTGCGCCACAGCGGCCGCTACCGCTGCAGTGTCGAGGGGAGGTCCTGGCCGTGGCCGCCGGTGTGGGATGAGTCGGCGCCGGTGGCAGTGACAGTGCACGGTGAGCACCCCACACCTCACACCTCAGTACCCCCACAGCCCCTCCTCTGCTGGCTCAGGGTCACCATCTCCTCCCGTGTCTCCTTCCCAGAGCTCTTCACGGTGCCGGTGCTGGAGGTTGCCCCCGAGCCCACCGGGGGGTTCCCCCTCAATCTCAGCTGCCTCAGCACCCCCAGCCCCCTGCGGCCCCCAGCCCCTCTCTGTTACTACTTCTACCGGGACGGGCACTTGGTGGGGGGCCCGCAGGAGTCCCCGCAGCTCCTGCTGCCCGCCGTGGGGGTCTGGCACTCGGGGAATTACAGCTGCCAGGTGCGCTCCCAGGGCGGGGCCGTGCAGAAGAGCAGCGCCCGGCTCGGCGTCACGGTGCGCAGTGAGTGCGGGGATGGGCACGGGGAGCCCCCACAGCC
>WAAE01002092.1:0-63349 GCA_013400495.1 Nicator chloris
AAGGAAGGAAGGAAATTTTTAAAATCAAAGATAATCACAGCCAATATTCCAAAAGTAATTTCTGGGCCAACAGTAACTAATTCATAATATCCACACAAATACTAAAATTCTAAAGATGTACCATGCTGGAGGACTCCCTCCATTGGCTCTGTATGATGGATAAGGCTGAGGGAGGGGGCTGTCTGGAGATGTCCTCACTACCTCTGAGGGACCAGTTCTTGTATGTAACACCAGGAAAACAGGGGTTGGAGGGGGTAAACCACCAGATTAAAACCTTCCTGAGCAGAAATTGGTGAGCAGTCTGCTGTAGAGCAGCCCAGGGTAGGAGAGAGACTCGTGCAAAAAAAGATCACTCAGCCTGATACAAAGAATTTTTGTGGTATGTTTCAACGGTGCCATCCTTTTCCCCGATGATCAGTGACAGGACCTGAGGGAATGCTATGAAGCTGTGCCAGGGAAGGTTTACCTTGGACATTAGGAAAAGTTTGTTTACCCAGAGAGTGGTTGGGCACCAGAACAGGATCCCCAGGGAAGGGTCACAGCACCAAGCCTGACAGAGTTTGAAAACATTCAAAGGTTCACGTTCCCTTGTAAAGCAGCGAGACAGATTTAGGGGTTTTCAAACCAACACTACCTGCCAACCAGCATCACTGGGTACTTAAAGAGTTAAATCCTGGATCTGACTGCCTAAAATCTATGGAGACAAGATAATGAAACCCATGATTCCACTTGCCATCCTGCTTAGAGCCAGGGCAAAGTGCCACACGGTGGTTTGAGCTGAATAAATTGCTTTCTGCATCAGCTCCTCTGACAGCCTGGTAAGCTGAAAGAGAAAGAGAACTTTCTCTAAAAGAGTAGAAGAGAGAGGTTTTTCATCCAGTTTATCAGCATGAGCAGCTCCGGGATGAGCACAACAGAGCAGGCTCAGCACAAGAGAGCAGGCACCAGCCCAGCTGTGCCAACTGATTTCATCCCCAAAGGGGTGCAGGGACACTGCTAAAGGGTCATACCCAGGGGTTGTCCCCCCACAGCCTCTTATCTCCCACAGACTGGCAGTGTGGGTATGGTCCTCACTGGTTGCTGAACCTGCAAAGTCTCAGCTTGTAGAGCTGCTGTTCTTGAGCAAAACCCTAATTTACCTGCCAAATGCAATGATAAATGATAAAGCTTCAGTGTACTCTGGCTTATTTGTTATTAGCCATGGTGTAAATGTTCCACTAAAACAGTATTTAATATCCCCATCAGCCAACAAAGCAGCTCTCTCACTGCTGTTTACAGGAAGGGCTTGTTTCCCTCCAGTGAGTTTGCTTTGACGTTATTGGGAGAGGTTTTGTGGCAGATATTTACACTAGGCCGAGTGGCTGTGGCATCCTCTGAGCGCACTTGACACAGGCTGGGGGCCCAGGCTGCCAGAATACAGAAGAGCACTTCCCACAGCACCTTATCAATTTGTTGTGCTGTCTGAGTGGCGTGATTACTTTTCCATGGCCGGGAAGGCTGACTAACCCTCTCTGAACCGTTAATCTTGGGACAGCTTGAACCAAGAGAGATTTCTGTAAAAATAGACCACAAAGAATGCATTGGAGACAAGAGGCTTTGCGTCTTTTACGGCTTCTTGGCCTCTTCTGGCTGGATTTTTTACTAATGGGGAGGATTAAAGGGAATATCCTGGAGCCCCAGCACAGCGCAGTGACCAACGTGCACAGCTGCTCTCAGTCATGTTTCTGAGCAGTGGGGCTGCTCAGGCTGTGCTGTGAAGCATACAAAAAGGGCCTCACTCATTGCTCTTTCAACTCAGTTTCTGTCCCGTAGCTCAGATTTTCTGGGTCTCAAACTCAGCCCTGATTTATGCTCGTTTTTTTGGAAGCTCTGGAACCAGACTGGTGAAAAAAGAGAGGAAAAGGGCACAAAGGGAACACCTGAGAAGAGAGCTGTTTTCCTAGTGTGTAACTTCTCCCTAGGTGGTGATTAGTTGTGGTGGCAGGCCACCTGGCTCCAATAAATCACAACATTGCCTAATCATTGCACACAGAGTGGTGTAAGATTCGTGATAATAAAACGACTGAATGCTAACGTAACACATCCTGCAATTCCAAAAATATGAAATGCACGGAACAATTTGCCTCAAACTAGGAATAAAAGCCTTCTTCTTTTCACAACTGTGTGTTATATAAGGTTCTTTGTCAGATATTTTATTTGATAGCATAAAATACAATTTTATATTTTATATAAAGTAGCTTTTATGTTCTGGGAGAAATGCACTCACTTTACCAACTGAGTCTCGGAAGGCTTCAAAAATTTTCAAACTGAAGGAGTAAATATTGTAGAAAATAGTTCTTTAATCAAAGTGAGTGCAGTAATCCAGTAAGTCTTCATCTCAGATTGCAACTAATCATATAGCAGTGTCACTTCCTTCATATTCTTACACTTTTTTTTACAACATCAAATTTACTGTTAAGTGGAATGAACACATTAAGTAGTTACACCAGCTGAAATGCTTTTACCAGCAAATATATGTGCTAATTTTGACACAGAGGGAATTCAAATTTTACATTCCAGTATGACTTTTGTGGTGGTAAACCTTGGTTGCTAGTGTGCTGCCTGTGCAAGGACTTGGCTGCAAAGGTGAAGAAAATACGTATGCAGAACACTGTTTGGACATTGGTCCAATGGACACAGATTCAGTTATTTGGTTTGGTGAGTTTTCTGTTTGAAATGACTGTTTGGGGTATGCAAGAACAGGGAAGTCATCAAAATACATTTAAACATTCATTAGCTTAAATTTTGTTTCACTGGAACCAAACCAGTGCTGCAAAGAAATTCTCAAGCAAAGCAACAGTAAGAAAGATATTTACCTTGTCCTCAATATTATTTATTTAATTTCATTTTAAAAAGAAAAAAGGGAATTTGGTTGAGCCTTCAGGTTTTAAACCTTATACCAACCAAAGCTGCTGCAGCATCACCTTTGCAATACTTGAGTGCTACTGCTAAAGTGGGAATTGAACCACGAATTGAAACAATCCAGCCTTTAAATACAGAAGAAAAGCAAAGACAGATTTTAGCAAACAAGGAAAACAACCCCTTTCCTTTGCAGCCAGCTGCTCTGAAATTAGAACTACATCTACAGGGTTTGTGAGCCAGTCCATTGTGGCCTTTGTTTCAGGGGAGCCATGTTCTTCCCCACTGCTGGGCGATGAAACTGTGGTTCATTATCACATCTGAAGCCTGATGGGGAGAACATAAAATTGTCAATCCTTTCCTCAAACAACAACAGAAATAAACCCAAAAAAACCCCAAAACCCAAAACTAACCAACAAACCCCCACTCAAGAAAGAAACTGTGTTGTTACCACCATCTACTGGTGGCCTTAGTAGGCTTTCAAGGAGCACTTTGGGACATATCAGGATCATCAAGTCCAACTTCTGGCCCTGTGCAGGACACTCCAAGAATCCCACCATGTGTGCATTGTCCAAACGTTCTCTTTCCCAAGAAAATCCCAACCCAACCTCAAACCACTGGGCACTAACAGCTGTAAAATGCAAAGTAAGAATGAGGATAGAAATAGTTTTTAAAATATGACCACTTGTAGCTTCATACACCTTTTCCTCATCCTTCCAGATATTTTTGGTCTGGTGATCTTCTCTCTAAATATTAAAAGGAGTCATACAAAATATCATGGGAGTTACTGGTACGTTTCAAAATTGATTCAGGCTGTACAAAGTAATACAATATAGAAAAGGTGGGTTTGGTGCTCATTCTTCTAATTTCTTATAAACCAATAACATGAAAAGGCACTTTAAATTATTTTTCAAATAATGTGCCTATAGGTGTCTCACATCTTGTTTAATTATTATAGGTTCAGTAGATACTTAAAGAAGATATGAGACACCAGTTGGAACATTCACAACTTCCAGAGGGGCTTTAAATGTGAAAACATGCATCTGTGCTTTGGAACAGCTTTCACTACCTGTTCTCTTAATTCTTCCTCTGAATCTTTAACCAGAGAACCTCACAGAAAGTTTTGCTACCTGCATTTCCCGCTTCCTCCATTTATTTCCTTCCACTTAATAATTTGCAAACACAACGAGACAAATATTTGCTAAAACTGGATTGGATCCTAAATCTGCTGGTATCAGCTCAGGTAAATTTTACGTGTGCCAGTTTTTCCAAAGCAATCTTAGGACAGAATTTTATAAAACATGGATTTCCATGCTGTTCCTGACATGAAATTAGACCCTGCCGTGAGAACAGCTCATCTAAAGTGATCTGCAGTCCCAAAGGTCTGGATAATAAAGTTTAGATGTACAGGGATGAACACAGTGACTGGGCAGTAATGCCTGGATGATGCTGCCAGTGGAGTTTCTGCTTGGATTTTTTGGGAAAATTCCCCTAATGTCACACTATGGGTCTGGATTCAGGGTCGCTGAACGAGAAGAAGCTCTAAATTTTGCTATTATCATTAAAATAGAGGCAGAGCTGAAGCAGTTCCCAGGCGCTAAGGCTGTGGTTTTTAGCTCGGTCAGTAGATGTCAGTGATACACACGGAAAACCACACATGGACAAGCCGTGGAAACAGAATGCCTCAGAAAACACGGCAAGGCTCTTTTTTTCTCCTTGGTGTCAAGATGCAGTTGGTGGAATACGGGATAAGTGAATGCGTTTTAGAGGGGAAATATTCCTGAGAAACCTTGGAGATTCCTGTGTCCTACATACGATGAAACTGCACAATTGGGTAGTGACAGATAGCAACTGACACATATAATTTCAGTCTGAATTTTGGAAAGCTTTCATTCATTCTTTGAGGAAAACATGCATTCTTACCTTCCCTTTCCAGACTAGTGCCCCCCACACAGCTACACAGTTAAAAGGTATAGAATGTTTAAACTGATGGGCTAATCCTAAATCCTTCTCTACTGAAAACAAGGACTGACTCAATACATTTCACCCCAGTTTATAGTAAAGTTTATTAATAGTATGGTTTATTTTGCAGCATAGTAAATCCAGACAGGCAAAACGGAACATCTCATTCAAGAATTCAATGAGGCTTTTTAAGCCTCCATAACCTCCATAGCTTCCCAGCTTGCTGAATTGCTACAAAGAGCTGCAAGTCTTTCCAAAAACCAGTAGGCCAGCCCAGAAAGTCTTGGGATAATCAAAACTTGACATTCCCTTTGGTGCTTGGGAGAGACCCAGCTTCAAGACTGGTCAAAAGGTTTCCAGCAATTAAGACAATAAAGGGGAACTTGTGTATTAGGAATAAAAGATTAATGCACGTAGATTAAAGAAGGAATTACCAGAGGGTGTTGGAGTTTTCTAATTTGGTCAATGCAAAGGAAGTTTGTCAGATAATCACTATTTAAACTATCTTTGACCTGAAACTCAGTTGTAGGTCCCACCCCAAGTTTAGTTGGGTACATGAATGCTACACCTCTAACCACAATTTCCTCATGCAATATACACAGCAGAGGCACAGATTAAAAGCAGCTTAGATCCTGTGAATGCTCTGGTGTGGCCATACAGGTTTAGCAGGGCTGTCTGAACACGACCAGCTGAGTCCAGCACCTGTAACACCTCAAATAAAGGTACTTGAAACATTTGCAGGCATATTAATTCTCTCCTGACTACAAAGCTTCACACACCTGTCCTAAATGATGCAGACCTGGGCCAGGTTTGCATTCCTTTGACAAGAATTTGGAGAATGACTGCTTTTTTTTCCTAAACCCACCAACATTCACATATGAGTATAGATGAATAAATGAGGGGGATTTAATATTGCTTGGTTATTATTTCTCACCTGTTTTTGTTACTCATGGCCCCCTTGGGCCAAGACATCAAGCTGAAGAGGGAAAACGCTCCTGCTAATACCAGCTACCCCTCATCTGCAGTCAATATAAGTGGTGGAAGTGATTATTTTATTGTGCTCATTGATACATTTGCTTTTAGGAATTGTTTCACATCTTTACTACATGACTGTCTTGGCTGCCTGTATTTCAGATAACTCTGTCTCTTAATTATGTAAGGAACACAAACCCAAACGAGAGCATTTCTAACATTTGTTTAACCCAGCAATTGTTGTTGAAACCCTGATGCCTGAAAATTTCCTATTTTTTCCCCAAGTAATTTAGTAAAAGAGTAGCACTCCCTGCACGTCTAGTGTGCAAAGTGGTGTTTCCCAGAATATTTCTGGTACCAGCATTAAAATATACACCAGGCTTTCCATGATACAGAGGGCATCACTACTAGTTCCTCTGCACTGAATACTTCCAAACTCTAAAAACTCTAATAAAAACAAAACGTTGATGCAGACTTGCTGTGTAAATGCCATACTTGTTTTGTGTTTCATTTTTCACACATGCTTCACTCTTCCCAAAATTCCTCAACAGCCTGGGTTGCCCTCAGAGGAAGTCTGTGTGCTTATGGATTGGGACCAGTGGAGAAACTGGCAACAGAGGGAAAACATGATTATGATTTGGCACTGTGCAGGTCTGGGATGCCTGGCTTGGAACAGAAGGTACTTTAAACCCCTGGAGTTCTGACAGGCAGAACACGAAGCCACTTTGTTGGTAGCTGTTTGTGTACATCTCCATTAGCTCTTGCTGCCCCGGCTTTATCCCTAGGAACCATTCCACAAATTAACTGCCTTGCCAATTATTTTTTCCAAAAACCCTGGCCCACCTGGGAACACCAAAAGAAGCTCAGATTAGCTTAAAGCCCTTGCAACTTCCAAACATTTTCAATATGCAAACCAGCATAAAGAGTCAGTGAAAGTATTGAATTTTCCATGAATTAGCCAACAAAACAACCTCCTCGTGCTTGCTTTTCTTAGCTCTTGGTACACCATATGTATACACATATACATACATATGTGCACATCCAGGTGTAGTACCAGAGACCCCAGTTTGAAAACAGATTTTCTTGAAGGCTTTTTCCGAAGGCAGTCATTGCCAAACATTTCAGAAGAATAAAAAAAAAAAAAGATTACTTTGATTACACATATCCATCGAGGAAGCTTCTTACTAATCTGAGGCAGTTTGCAAATCACTCATGCTTACAAATAACAATATATATTTCTCATATCCCTCTATCTGTTAGAGTAAATGTAGATATTAGTCAGGTATACCAAGCCTTTTTCTTTTTTTTCAGCCTCCTCTTGCATCCTGGCCTTGGTTTTAGACATTGTAGTATCCAAAAGCAGTGCCCCACAGGCTGATTGAGCACAGGCCCAACAGGAGGCCTTGCTGTGAGTTTTCATTTGTCTCCTTTTTCATTTGTGCACCTTATTTGAGAACACCTTGGAAATGCTTACTGGAGGACAAACCTGTTAAACTGAGAGAGGAATACACAGGGATGGGGAATAAGAAAATGCATTTGTAAGTCTCATGCTGTAGGCTTTCTGCAGAGAGCTGTGCTGTCAGTGTTCAGCCCACTCTCCTGCCTATTTTTAAAACTAGCTTCCCTAAAACCTCCTTTCTAACTATAGTGCAGACCAATAAGGTGGAGCACTTAGGAGTCAGACTTTTATACCCTTGCCTTTTTTTCTAACTAATGGTTTTATAGGAATTTTTCCTATTGAACAGGATTTCTTCTCATGGCACTCACATTTACACAGCAGAACTGCAGCCAGATAAGTCACGCTGGAGAATGCTCAGGTTTGGTATATGATACTATCATAATAAATCAGCCCAAGACACCATAAAAAGAAGGGTTTGTTTTTAGGGAAATTAGGGATATGGAGTGTTTCCAGTAGGGTTCTAGAACAAGTGGCATCTGAGCATTAAAGATGCTGTAAGTCAGGGTAAAACATCCCAGCAGGACTTTTTCTTTTCAATTTTAATGATCAGCTCCTGGTGTTTCAAGTCATTAAGCAGTCCACAGCTCTACAGATAGTGCCATTTTCTTGAGATTGTTTTCAGTTGTCGCTCTTAGTTTCACACTTGATCAAATTTCTCTGGGCATTTAGCAGTTTGGATTCCTTTGCCTTGCAGAAGGAGGGAGGGACTCTGAGGCTAGAAAGTACCTCTTCAAAATAAAGCTGTGGCTCTCTTGTGTAGTCGGCTAATGAAAAAAAAAAGGGGGGGGGGCACGAGGTTGTTCTAAAAAAATCCTTCTCTGGATTGGGAATGGCATCATCTGGAGCAGATTTCCCTTTTCTCTTCCTTCTCTGTCATTTTCTAACTCCAGTGGTGACAGGTAAAAGCATTCCAAAAGAAAGGCCTCATAAAATCAGGCCTGCTCTGCTCAATTGGCAAAGTTAGCCTGTCACTCCTTCTAAGTAATTTCCAAGTTCCCCTGCGAAAACAATCTCGGTGTGAAAACTCGTTAGCGTAACAACCTAGTCCTGGGTTGAAAACAAAATGCACGTGTAATAACAAGAGACTTGTGCCATGAGAATCAGTAATGAAAATATGTAAACAATCCAAGAATAGCTAGATTTGGTGGACGAGTCGAATATCATTTACTAACAAATAAGAGTAATTGGCAAGAAAGTTATCAAGCAACTAAAGTTGCACACGAGGTCTGTAAAAACTGTATCAAAGAAGTGACCAAAGACTTGGCTTTTCCCGAGTGAAGAAAAGAGTGTCTCGGCTACCTTATTACAGTATCTGATGAGCCAACGCGATCGCTGGCAAGCCGAGACGGGACTCGGGAGACGGAATACACAAAGTGGCGAACGAAGAGCCTGCAGCGAACCGAAATTCAAGCAACGAATACTCAAAGTAGCGAAATGCTCCGGCTACAGCTACAGCCGGCCGCAGGACAGCACAAAATCCACTAAGACAAGAAGCAGCCGGCGGAGCGGGACCCGAGCGGTGAGCGCACGGGGCCGCGGCCGGCGCGGAAGGCAGAGAAACAAACACAGCTGCCGGGAAGGCGCCGCCCGGGGGGGAGTGAGCATGGACCGAGAAATGCACTGCATCCGCTGAGACGTGGGGAGACAGCGGAACTTTCGGGCCGCGGAAAATCCAAAATCCGCGCCGCGAAAAGATCCGCGATCCGCGCCGCCGAAGATCCGCGCCGCCCCTAGACCCCAGCCCTGGCACAGCGGCCCCGCCATGGCTTCACTCCCCTCAGCCCGCCCCGCGCTCCGCCGGCTCCCCTCAGCCCGCGCGCGAGCGAAAGGTCCGCGCCGCGTAGGATCCGAAAGGCCCCGCCGCGGAAGATCCAAAATCCGCGCCGCGGAAGGTCTAAGCCATGTGAAGACGCCGGCAGCGTGGGGCACCGAACACAAAGGCTGTGTGTTCTGAATCTGAGAACTGAATCTGTTTGCATGTGCCTCTATAAAATGGTTCCGGTAAGACACAGTCTCCCCAGGCGGCGCGGGGTGGCCGCTCCCGCTCCACGGGAAGCCGCGGCGGCGAGCCGTGGCCGCGGCAGCTCCGCGCGGGTGAGTTTTATCGTCCAGAAAACCCGCAAGCCCCGGGCACCTGTCGGTTCGCAGCTCCATACGGAACGCGCGAACTCTGAAGACGGCAGGAACCGGACAACGTTTCCTGCGACACAGCTCCTTCCCGGAGCTGACCGTTCCGATGCCGTTCCCTCCCGGTCTCGCTGCGCGGGCTTTTCAACAGACTCGGCGCCTCTGCCGGGGCGGGCCCCTGCATCGGCGGCCCCTCCGCGAAGCTCCGCGGGCTCCGGGGCGGGACTTGAGAGCCACAAGCGCTTTGTGCCTTTTTAACCTTTTCTGTATTTGTTTTCGGTGTTTTCCCCCCTTTTGCTACATGCGGTCTGTAGAGGATTTTTTGTGTTGCTTTTTCCCCTCCGCTTTTCTCTCGCGGGTGTTCGCAGGGACGGGGATGGGGATGGGGATGCAGCAGCCCCGGGAGGGCTGTGGCGGGCCGGGCCGAGCCAGCCGCGCCGGGTCCGCGTGGCTTCCACCGCCACCGCTGCCCGGTCATTCCAGAGTTAAGAATCTAATCCCTACGGATGTGAGTACAACACAGCTAAATTGCCAAAGTTAGCCTGTCACTTCTTCTAGGTAATTTGTAAGTTCCTATGCGAAAACAATCTTGGTGTGAAAACTCGTTCGCATAACAACCTAGTCCTGGGTTGAAAACCAAATGCACATGTAATAACAAGGGATTTATCCCATAAGAATCAGTAATGAAAATATGTAAGCAATCCAAGAATAGCTAGATTTGATGGACAAGTCGAATACCTTTTAGTAACCAGTAGAGTAATTGACAAGAAAGCTGTTAAGCGATTAAAGTTGCACATGAAGTCTGTAAAAACTGTATGAAAGAAGTGATGTGAATAAAGAATTGGCTTTTCCTGCATGAAGGAAATGGAATCTCAGCGAACTTATTACAATACTCCAGGACAACAAACTGACTTTCATGTCAGGTTTTTGCTGTCAGGGTGGGGAGGCCCTGGCACAGGTTGCCCAGAGAAGCCGTGGCTGCCCCATCCCTGGCAGTGTCCAAGGCCAGGCTGGATGGAGCTCTGAGCAATCTGGGATAGTGGAAGGGAGTGGAATGAGATTATTTTTAAGGTCCTTTCCAACCCAAACATTCTGGGTGTCTGTGATTCTGTGTGGGTTGTATATTCCTGCTTAGCCCTGTATATTCCTTAAGCCCTTAGGTTATTGTAGTGTTAATTCTGTTACTATATATTTTCTACCTTTCTTGAGTATCTTTTGCAAATATTCCATATCAATTGTACACTGCTAAAGAAGATCCATAAGGAATCAGGATTGTTGCTGCTAAATACAATAGATCCATCCAATTGAAAGGTACAGCTTTTATTTTTCCCCAAAATTATTCGACTCCTGCAGTGCCTTATCTTTATGATTAATGATGCATTTGCCTGGTGCAGCTAATTACAGAGCAATTAATCAAAATCTTTTTTAGTAAAAGCTCCCAGGAGGAGAGGCAAGAATTCTCACAGCAGCCATGGTCAGGCCACAGCTGACACACCTCCTGAATCTGCTTGGAAAGCACTGATAAGCAGGCCTGGTTTTGACTGGGATAGAGTTAATTTTCTTGTTAGGAGCTGGTACAGTACTGTGTTATGGATTTAGGATGAGAATAATGCTGATAACACACAGATGTTTTAGTTGCTGCCGAGCAGTGCTTATTGTAAATCAAGGACTTTTTACTTTCCCAGGCTCTGTCAGCAGTCAGGTGGACAAAAAGCTGAGGGAGACATGGCCAGAACAGCTGACCAAAGCTGGCCAAAGAGATGGTCCATACCACAGAACATCGTGCTCAGTATAAAAACTGGGGGGAGCTGGCTGAGAGCTGCCAGTCCCTGCTCAGAAGCAGGTAGGGAGCAACTGTACTGTGCGTCCCTTGTTTTTCTTGCCTTTGATTCCCCCCTCTTTTTTTACTATCTCCCTTTTCATTACTATTAATATTATTATTATATTTTAATTTATTTCTATTACTCAACTGCTCTAACATCAACACGTGGATTTTACTTCTTTTTTTTCCCCAAATCTCCTCCTCATCCTAGTGTTGGGGAGGAATGAGGGAGCTGCTGCGTGGTGCTGAGCTGCCATCTGGGGTTAAACCATGACATAAGGAAAGACACAACGGACTGGCAAGAAGCCTGGGTTGGGCTGGCTGTGCCAGGCCACTGGAATTACTTCCTTGCAATTTATCCCATCAAGACCAACGCATCACAGAAGAGGAAATGCACAGAGAAGCTTCCAAGGACAAGGTCACCGTATCTGCCAGTAGCAAAGGCAGAAATAGAAACAACACTCCCAACTCNACTTTCCCAGGCTCTGTCAGCAGTCAGGTGGACAAAAAGCTGAGGGAGACATGGCCAGAACAGCTGACCAAAGCTGGCCAAAGAGATGGTCCATACCACAGAACATCGTGCTCAGTATAAAAACTGGGGGGAGCTGGCTGAGAGCTGCCAGTCCCTGCTCAGAAGCAGGTGGGGAGCAACTGTACTGTGTGTCCCTTGTTTTTCTTGCCTTTGATTCCCCCCTCTTTTTTTACTATCTCCCTTTTCATTACTATTAATATTATTATTATATTTTAATTTATTCCTATTACTCAACTGCTCTAACATCAACACGTGGATTTTACTTCTTTTTTTTCCCCAAATCTCCTCCTCATCCTAGTGTTGGGGAGGAATGAGGGAGCTGCTGCGTGGTGCTGAGCTGCCATCTGGGGTTAAACCATGACATAAGGAAAGACACAACGGACTGGCAAGAAGCCTGGGTTGGGCTGGCTGTGCCAGGCCACTGGAATTACTTCCTTGCAATTTATCCCATCAAGACCAACGCATCACAGAAGAGGAAATGCACAGAGAAGCTTCCAAGGACAAGGTCACCGTATCTGCCAGTAGCAAAGGCAGAAATAGAAACAACACTCCCAACTCCATAATTATTCTGATCAGTTTTAGTTTCTGAATGTCATTAGTACACTGTTGGGAAAAATTTATGATGATTAAAAGACAGCAACTACTGGGATTAAAAGGGGAGATGATATGGAACAAAGATTTCAGAAAAATACAAGGAAATTGGAAGTTTAACCACGCGTGAAACAGGAGCCTGGGCAGAACTGATCACACCTCTGAGACCAGCATCAATGTGAAAGAAAAACCTGCAAGGAGAGAAACCTTAGATGAGTGACTCGTGGTCATTTCAGGCAGAGGAAGTAACAGGCTGCAGTGAGAACCAGTCACTTTTCTGCCTCCACAGCCGTGAATGCAGCTCAGCAGGAGAGCCCAGACCTCTGGAGAGACTTGAGTTGCTCTGAATGAGGGATTTCTGCTCTACCCCATCCATGACAGAGCCCCAAATGCTCGGCAGGACCTCTGGTGTCTGTCTGAGCAGCGTGAAGTGAAAGTCAAGAGTGATTTGAGTGCGCATAGCTGTGAACACACAACTGAAATAAACCAGCCAGCAGCAGTAAATCTGCAGTAAATAAACGGAGCAGAGCTAAGACACTGCAAAAGGGGTACCCCTATCTTCCCCTGCCCTCAGGAGAAGGTCAAAGGCTGGTGCAAATCCCTTTGAAGTTAAAGGGAGCAGCTGTGTGTTTCTAGTGAGCCCCTCTGACTCCTTTGTTTCTAACTCAGCTCTCAGTGACAGCAGCAGTGCAATTTAAAGCATATGAGGCAACCAGAAGAAGACTTTTCATAGTTTCTTTGATTTTTGTTTTTTGGGCTTTTTTTTTCCCCCTTAGGTCATCTGGGATACTTAGAGACTGTTCATATGAATGCAGAAAACAGCAGAAAGGTAGCCATTCATGGAGCATGGAAATGTTACACTGTTTTAAGGAATGCAAATCATTCAGGTGACTGGAAAGCTCTGCAATGTAATGGGTTAGTAATTACCAACAAATAAGTAACAAGAGGAAAAATGTTCTCTGTGGTCTGGAGTGTTCAGTCCTCTCCTTCTATCCCTCCCTCACATAATTAAAACTAAATTGATTGATTTCTATGTCCTCTACTAAGAAACTGGAGGTAAAGGAAGAAGCAATGTAAGGCATAACCCTTCAAGTCAATGGAAAATAAACCTGGTGAGGGACGAAGCAACTGTTCCTCACCCTGTGCCTACTGCTAACCCGGGGATCTGAAGTCTTACAGCACATGCTGCCAAATGTAGTCCCTTTGCTCTGCATGAACAGGCCAACTAAAGGCACCTGGTGTCCCCTCTCCCAGTGTGCCCCAGCAGTCTTCCCAGTTTGGAGCAGCTCCAGGTGACAAACCTCAAACCTCAAAAGTGGTTTCCTTCCCTGATACTACTCAAAGATTTAGTGGGGTGAAATTATCGCCAGGACCCTGGAGCAGAGGGAGGGCTCACGGGAGACAAGAATTTGGACAAAAGATTGCTTCTCTAGCCAGTCAGCCTCTCCTATCTGTAATTTCGATAATATTCAACAACTGCACAAACAAAGCCATGCGACTGGTAGGGGTTTTTATTTGCTGAGAGAATCATTAGCAAGTGTCTGTCTTTCCAAGGTTTCTCTTACCTGTAAAGCTGCTTTAGGATTGTGAGATGGGTGCATTTGTGTATCTTCCTTCAAAAAATGCCTCCCACACCCACCACCTGGGTGATCTAGGGCCCTAAAGAGCCCCCAGGTTAGCGGTGCCTTAATTATCAGTTTCTGAAGGGCAAAGCAATCTCCCACAAGCAGATAGAAGAGGCTTTGATAAACAGCCCATTCCCCTTTCCTCTAACCTTTGCAGGAGGACATAGAGAAGGATGCTAAGGACTGTGTTTTGGGCATTGCTAGGAAAACAGGCTGGTTTCGCCAAGACTTCATTCCCTGATGTGCTCCCTATTGCTTTGCTAGTTCCCTTTTCCATTCCAAAGGCAGGAATGAGAGCTTCCCCGTCAGTGTTTCACGAAAGAGCTGAGGTTAACAGGCATTAATGCAAGCCATGACCAACACTGAACTGCTTTGTTCGTGTGGCATCAGACAGCTTATATGAGCTAGAACTCTATTTTCTTCAAAACCCATATTGTTTCACGTGTGCATAAGACAATTTAAATTCCAGTTGATACGTAATCTACAAAACCCTTCCTAAACCAGAAACAAAACATAAAACCTTGTCCAAGAGAGCAAAGGACTCCTGGGGTTCTTTATGGACACAGTTCTTATAGATCAGGATGTCCCATGGATTTTCTTCCAACTCGGGGGTTCTTTAACTTCCACTCAACAAATGTCAAGTATTACAACCACCAGAGCAATGACTTAGTCCACATTTCATTGCCTGCTCTGGAACAAAGATTTCTGTGTAGTCTGTGATCAAAGCAACCTGCAACCTCTGTGAAACAATTACAGTCACAAGGAGAATTTTCAGGAGGATTGTCCAAAAGGTATTAAAAACTATTTATTTATGATAGCACAATTAGAAAGCTGAAGCAACAAGAATCAAAATAAAACCCTAGGAACATAAATGATCTCTAAGAAACTTCAGCAAGAGGCAGTTCCAGACATATTTGTGCTGTAGGCAAGGACTGCCTTAACAGTTTACTTCCTTTTTGTACATCTGTGATTCCATCCTTTTTCATGCATGAATAGGTAATTGAAGTACTAAACTAATTCTGCACAGAGAAAAAAGAGGAGCATGCGAGCTGAAACAAGGCTCTTCTCCTATTTAACATATCTATCACAATTATTTGCAAAATAGGACTTTCACTCTGTTAATTACATGTGCAATAACAATTCAGGTTATTGACAGGAAAGAGCACATAATAATTGCACAGGAAACTCAAATGGGTGCTTTCCCACCTTCTCTCTGGAAAGTTAGAGATTTCTAAATATCACAGATCTCGATTCTGAAAATATCTTGATTGTAAAAATTATATACTTCCATCACAAAAACATGACTGGGGTTTTTGTCCAGTTTACTCACCTGATGTGTGTCTCGGTATGGAAATGTTACATTTCTTGCCGAAGGTTGCAAAACACCAGCACTGCTTTTGCCTCTCAAACAGCCTGTTTTGCTTCCAAATAACAGCATTGCTCTTTTTTTAGCTCAGATACTTGATACCAGCAGGTGAGAAAAGAGACCCTCAGATATCCTACCAAAGACTGCTGTTCTTTGACTCTGCACAGCATCAGAGCACAAAAACGCGTGGTGGAATGAGCATCCACGGCTGTTTCAGTGGAACAGTTTTTTCAAAGCAAGGAATATAACTCGTGGAGCTGCTGTCATCCCAGCTTCTGCTGTGCTAATGCACACCCCTTCAAAGCAGAATCAAAATTTAAGGTTCATTTCCCAAGGTTCGGCTCGGAATTAGCTCTGTAATCGAAATAGCCACGCCTCACATAGCAACAAAGCTGAAGGGGAAGCTGCCAAAGCTTCATCTATCCTCTGGTATTTCTACCCCAACTTTGCTGGGGCGGAGTTGCTCTTGGGCTGAATTGAGCAGGACAATGAGACTATTAAGCACTTTGGCTTTGTTTTCCGTGCTCTGGAAACCCAAATTCCCTCCTGGGAGAGGATCTCTGTAAGAGGAGAAGCTGCTATCAGCATCTGCAAGAGAAAGCAGCAGCCTCTCCAGGGATAAGGAGCCTTGCATCCCATGTTTCACACTGCTCAGCTCAGGGAGCTCCTCACCAGTGATGCTGGACAAGGAGGAGTCTATAAGTTTGGTTGAGTTAAAATGAGCGAATATGACTTCATCTGTGTGCAGAGAAAATATTTTACCCACTAAATATTTTACCTAGAACCCGTCATACTTTCCATGTTCTCTTTCCCCCCATTCTGTCCTGTGTTAAAACTAACAAAAATTGTCATGAAGTTCGTTTGAAGTGAAAAGTGATTCAAAAAGGCTACAATATGAAATCCTTCATGCCTGATGTGAAATCAAAGGACATTACTTGCAGTGTGTCTACCAAATGTTTTGAAAGAGCTAAGTCAGGCTTAGTGGCCAAATACAAACAAGGTCTGGGCAATACACCCAGCATTGCTCCATCTGGCATTCAAACCCCACACTGTTCCCAGCCCAGCTGTGACTTCAGGCTGAGTACCAACCCACTGCCTGCCAGGGACTAGCAAAAAATATTCCTTTGCAGAATGTCTGGCCTCAATAATACAGGGTGGTTTCTTTCCTGATTTTTTGGTTTTTTTCACTTTGTAACATCAAACATTTTCTACTAAGGGATGCTGGACAACAGCCTGGCTGGGATAATACAATTTAAAGGGTCATATCCTTCTGCAGAAGAGAAGGATTCCTGCACTTTTGCATGAGCACATGGAGGCCACAGGGAAGCAGAGATGCTGTGAGGAAGGAGAGCCCTGACAGACAATACAAAAGCTATTCAAGCCACAGCAACAGGTCATCAATAATCAGGGAACTTTTCATCCATCCCCAGGTACAGTTGCACCTCTGGGGCTTGTCTTTCATCATCTTGTTTAGGGTCCCCTTCTTTGGACAAACGCTGGCTCCCAACCTGATATTCCTTCTCCTGTGTTAAGGGTGGGTGTCACACAGATGATGCCAGGATTTTTCCTCCTGGGAAGTTTTCTGGCCCTGGCTCATGAGCTGCTCTGCATGTGGGTCAGAGTAGAGGCGTGGCTGTGCCGGGGCAGCTCAGGAGGTTTGCAGAGCCAAGTGGGCACAAGGGCTTTGCAGAGTTCATCACCATTAAGCCCAGACTCTGTCAGGTGCACAGCCCTGCCTTACACAGCACCTGCTCCCAGAACAAGCCCAGTTATTACTGCAGAGCCAACCAGCTTCAGGGGCTGTGGATAGGGAACTGAGGGAGGACATCAGCACCATCCACACCTCACGTGTGTCCTCAGTCCACAGACCAAGGTAAATCTGCCTCTGGCTGGCCACACCAGAGTCCTACACGTGGAATCCCAGCTCGTCACTCGGCACTGCCCACATCTGAACCTTCAGCTTTGCCACTCAGCCCACATCTCCCTCTGAAACAGGCTCTCCCTCATTCCCCTGGCATGGGTGCTGCTTCCAGGTCACTGCCTAAAATCACCTCCCCTCGTGGCAGGATGATTCCTAATGGTGTTAAGTGGAATGCACACCTGTGGATGCTGTGATGCAAACCGGGGTTGCTATGGTGCTGATCCTCCCAACTATTTTTGTACACTTGGCAGGGCTCACCTTCCATCTGGAACTGGCACAGCAACGTCAAAATCTAATGGAGTAAAGATAAAGCCTCAAGAGGACAAATATAAGTTACTAACAAGCTTTTTGCAATGCCAGCATGTGCCAGCTAGACATATTAAAGAAAAAGCTCAAGTTGCTTCTGCTCCTTCCTCCCCTGTGCCACTTAGGGATTTCCTCCACCACAGGCAGGCGTGGATATGATTTCACCTCGCTAAACCTCACCAAGCCCAAGGGCAGCTATTTTTTTCCATCTTACTTCTGGAAGCCAATCCATCTTAGAGCTGCATAAGGGACAGCAAACCTGCTTATCCAGTGCACACAGACAGGTGGCACAGCAGAGTGAAAACTTGAGTCAAGGATGCAGGTCAGAATTCACCTTGCTAAATATATGTTTATGCTGGAGGCCCTCACGTTCAGGCTCAGGTCCATCAGGCACTCAAGTTCTTCTGGCATCCTGACCTCCTAAACGGGATTGGGGGTTTTAAACATTAAAGATGCTCAAAGTGCTTTCTTGTCCATGCAGAAACTGCAGGGTACTGCAAGCTCCAGTTCTCCATACCTGTCCCAGCCCAGGGTAACAGCCCTATGTGATCACCTCTGCATCCATACCTGCACATACACGGCCTGCATAGAAAAAACCAGCTGCCACAGGAGCCACAGGCTGGCAGAAAGGCTAACATTGCTGCTGTCACTGTGCTTGTGCTGCAAGGGACTTGGTCCTGGCTCCCTCAGACAACTCCAGGTGTGCACCCCAGCACGTCCTCGGCACAGCCCTCTCCCACACCCTGAGAGAGAAGAAGCCTCAGAGGGCGCAGTGAAATGCAAATGTAGCTGGTTCAAAAAGAAAATGAAAGTCTGAGGGTTTGCACAGGAAACAGCCTGGGGGCGGAGAAAGGCGGCTGAATGCCTTTCACTGAAATGCAAAGAGCAAATTTTCTTTCTCAGGAAGAGCAAAAACCCCGCTCGAGGTGATAATTTTGCTAAGGTAACAGGAGAGTAACGGGTAGCAAAACCTATTCTAGACTGGTCCCGAGAAACCTGTTAAACGTGTTAAACGATTTCTCCGAGTTAAATCATCCCCGGTGTTTTCCACTGCATGTCACTTTCTACTTTTTTCGTCACTGCTGTCTTGAAATACACGGGAGGAGAAAAATTTAAATACACAGGGGAAGAAGTCTATCAAGTCTTAATGAGAGAAGAAATTATGCAAACAGAAACCCCTCCAACGTGATCCCAACGTGTCCCAAGCACATTGAGTAAATGACCATCTGCCCATGTTCCCTCTTAGCTGGAGTCATTCATCTCTTCAGCTGCCTGTGCTGTGCTCCTTCTTGGTGGCTTAACCTCTTGCATACAAAACCATCAGACTGCAGAGCTGCTTCACAACCATTTTGCCATCATTAGGAGCTATTTTAGCTTTGCCAGGGTGTGCTTGAGTGGATTCATAATAGCCAGTATGGGATTCATCATAGCCAGAAAAAATGGGAATTGGGGTTGGTAGGCAGAAACTAAAGATTTGGCTTGGTCTGAAAAACAGAGGCGCTGGTTCAACCTGTCGGGAGTGTTTGCTAGCAGAGGGAGCAGCAGAATGTGCCTTGGAGGGGGCCCTGAATTCAGCAGGGACCAGTGCCAGCGAGCAATGGGTTGTCCTGGCACCCGGGGTGTCCTGGCACGTGTGCCAGCAGTGGAGGCACAAGCCCTGTCCCCGGCTCTTTCGGCGTCCCGTGGCACGGGGCACTCGCACTTCTGTTGCAGCCTCGCATGGTCTCCCACTGCTGCTGATGTGCTCATCGGCGATACATCCTCACACATCAGCCACACCTTCTGCTCTCATCCTCCAGGTTTTATTTTACCCCTGCCCGACCACCCTGACATTACACCTGCCCCGGCCGAAGAACAAAGGGACAAGCTGTGTCTGCAATGTTTTTTTTACTAATCAATAGTAAACCTTTTTCCCTGTGTTTTTTTGTCTCCCTTGTACTTCCCAGACACCCAGTTTACACCATATGCTTCTGCCTGTGTGTGTGTGCCAGCCCAAACCTTCTCTGTCCCATCCCTGCAATGTCTCCACTGCTGTCCTGTGATGACCAGAGTGACAAATTCTTCCTATTCTTTCATTCCAGCTTGTTCTGAGGACCATGCACGCTGAAAAATGCTGCAGAAGGATTGGAATCTCTTTTACGAAATGTCTCTATCATATGGACTCTTTGATGGCTATGAAGAAAGCAAACTCATAACTTTCCACACAGGAAGACGGCATGAAAAATTCCCATCTCTTCTGGTGCTTTTTCACTGAGTGTGTAAACAGCCAGTGGTTTTGAGAACCCAATTCTTCCCTCCTCTGCTACTGAACTGCCCAGGAGTTACTGGTAGTTCTCCAGAGATAACAGAGTGACAGTCACCCACAGGCAGGGCCTGTAAAAATGATAATTTTTGGAGCTATGATAGCTTTTAGGAACCAGGGTGGAAAATGAAACAAGCAGCCTCGGAGAGGGGGCTGAAAGTACTGGAGCTTTTTGTCTCCCCAGCTCTAGTCCAGAGTGCTGAAGGAGGAGGTTGGTACCCTGCTCTGTTTGCTGGAGGAGACAGGGCTTGAAGCAAACAACTTCAGTGATGTTTTTCTGTTGACTCCAACAAGCAGAGCAATTACAGCCATCCTTTCAAGTTCGGGAGATAAAGGTTATCTCCAGTAAAAAGAAAACTGATATTTCTGGGTAGCCCTTGTTCACAGAGAGGAACAGCTAAGCAAACTCCCTGTGGACTTTGGGAAACACAAAGGCTCTTCAGAGATTATGTGCTGAGATAAGGCTCCTGGGAAAAATTTTAACCTAACCTTTCTCCAACTCTTTGCTTTCATAGAAAAATCTAAGTGTATCTATGTATAGAAATCTCAAGAAGAAAACTTAAAATACATAAACATGATTTTTTTACTCAAATTTTATTTTCTACATGGGAGGAAACAGATCCAACTCCAGGAGGTCTAACTGGGACATGCCTTCAGTGGCTGGGGAAACGAAAATGTGATGACATGCCAGTCTCTTCTTCTGCTCTGCTGTATTTCATGTGTACTTTAGGCTCTCATTCTGCCCTGTAGAAGATGCAGTTACAAAAAACTGAGTCTACTCACAGTTCCCATGTGGAACCACCTGTTGAAAAGAGAAGTCAGTTGTAAACACTTAACAATTGGATTGACATATTTCTGGGTTACTAATACTTTTGGATACTCTATTTTACTAACACAATACATGAATAGACAGTGCTGTCTTCTAAGCTCTGTTGATCATTTCTATTCCTCTTTGAGATGCTGCTTTGAAATCCTTTTCTGGATTCATTAAATCCAGGCTCTGAAGAGGAAGTGCACCCCTTTCTGCAGGTACTTTTTTTCTCTTGAATTTCCTGGTTTAAATTCCTTGGAGCGTATTTTTGCCTGGCTGACAGAATATCTAAATGAACAGCTCCTGGCAAAATGCAAACACCCAACACATTAGGGGACAAGTTACCTTAATTGTGAAAGCAAGCAGATATTTGTCTTAACAACACGATAACTGGTTTAAGGAAGTAAATACAAGAGTGACTAGATCTGAAATGCTTTTCATCTGCTGAAGGAATTTCTTGTATTCATTTCAGGCAAAGTCTACAATAAGCATTCCCACTGAGGTAAATGACCTAAATAAGGGTAAGTACTACCCAAAGTAAAGAAGTTTACAAGCCCCTGAGACAACAAGGTTGCAGAAATGGGATCTTTGTCCTTGTGAGGGGTCATGTGAGCAAGGAACATGGATTTACCTTCCAGAAGGGCTGGAAGCTATGCAGGCACTGGAATTGCTTGTTTGTGTCAGTGAGCAGTTCCAAATGCCTGTGGTGATCACATCCCTTCAGTTTCTGTACTACAGCAGTACTTTGGGGTTTGCCTAATGGTTACTTCCAAAAGTTTTCCGAATTTTCTTGTTAAGAAAATTTAAAAAATTGTTTTATACACCTCTCTTTACCTGTAATGTAAAATTACTACAAAGCAGACGCAGCCATGAGACAAGATGTTTTCCTTCTGAGGAAAAAGCTTGAACTGAGTGTTCCAGGCACTTTCCATGCTGGGATGCCAGAACTGAAGTGATTCAAATGTGTCTGGTTTAGATCTGGAGCTCATTCTCAAACAACCGTGGCCAGACCTCCCCAAGGTTTAATCACTGTCCCATCCTACAACTGCTGTTGCTTTGGGGACTCCTTGTCAGAGAATCTGTAGGAATTCAGCCCTGTGAATTCCAGCAAATGACAGATTTAGCAGCAAACACCATCCCTAAGCTACTGACTGCCGGAGGCTTATCTGTCCTCTGATTCTATGATTACCACCCTTCCCTTAGTTATCTCTCCTGCTAGATCATGAATCACAGTGGAAATAAATAGTAACAGGGGCTGTCACACACTATGCCAATAATGCATTAAATGCTTCAGAGGTCTGAGGGTTTTTTTTCTTCATGATAACCATCTCACTTTTTTCTTGATTTGGCAGCAAATCCAATTACACACAACTTACAAACCCCTGGGCCTTGACAAAATGTTTACAGCCCCTTTTATATTGCTCCTTGGTCCTGCTGTCTCACACATGGCCAAGCCTATCTGGAGACATTTATTTGATGTTGGTTTATATGCCTGCTGTAAAAAAATGCTTTAGTCCCTTGGTAAGAAACCTCAAGCTCCAACTCTAAGTTTGTGCTTTTGGACCACAGAGTCTATAAAATATCCTGGGTTTATGTTCTTCTGCACCTAGTGGATAGACACAATTAAAGATAAAATAATACACTTTCAGATAAGAAAAATAGTTGGAGCATGAGGGAAAAGAAAAAGCAGTCAGTGCTTAGGTAAGGTTTCCTAAGGCAGAGAAGTGATGAGCTTGAAGGGAGAACCAAAGGGAAAGTAAATCTAGAGAGTCTATAGGAATCAGGACAGATGCCAGGCCTTTCATATACATGACTGACACTGTGAGTGAAACAAAAATCTGCTCCATGGTCAAAAGAGGAACTGGATGGCAGAAATCATCAGTTGAGTTGTGATCATTGTAAATACTTTGGAGCTGGGTATACACACCCTGACACAGAATTCAGGACAGGGTAGATCTCTCAGAGAACAGGGCAAAGCATAACTTAGGAGGATAACGTAGGCAGGGTGGAAATGGATGTAACATGTGAGACACCATGATGTAAGATTGCTTGTGCCATGATTGTGCCTGGAAACCTGAGTCAGATCCTGTGATCCCACAGCATGAAATGCTGTGTCAATTTCTCAGAGGCATTTCCCCTAAAAAACTTTAACCCTTCATCAAGACCAGTGACACTTCTTGTTCCAGTTTGAGTTTCCACTGGCTTTTAGGTTGAAGCTACAAGTAGAGCAAAGAGTAAAAAATACCAGTTGGGAGAATAAACATTACCCTGGCATACTCTGAGCTGGCCAGCTAAAGAATTTATCCTACCAGAGCATAAATAGGAGGATGAAAGTTCTCAATAAAAACAGATTCCAAGAAAGCCATCCAACTGTATGGCTCTGATCTTCATTTTCTGCCTGAAGGGAGCCATAGATAAGTGCAAGCTGGGCCATCTCCATGGCAATTTTCAATCTTCAGACCAACTGGAAAGAGATAAGAATAATCAGGAGGCTCTGCATGCTCTGAGGCAGAGTGGCAGCAGAGAAGGGCTTATACAAAACTCAGTAGGAAAGCACCCTTTATTTCCTGACCCAGATACCTGGAATAGGTGTGGGTTATCCCAGAGCCAGTGAGGGCAGCACAATGTAAACATCAGGGACATGGACATAATTAGTTACATAATTGAACAGCCTCAGTGGCTCATTACTTCACTATTCCTATTATAAGGGATGTTGCTGTTACCTGCTGCTTGAGAGAGCGATATCCATAACCTTTTGCAACACCAAGTCCCAGCTAATAAGACATTTCACCAGTGAAGAAGCACCTTGGTCTAAATAAAACCCACTGTCTGAGGCCCTGAACAGCCAGAAGCACTTAGAATTTCTTTTTTCCTATTTCTGTGGTTGCACTAGTGTCGTTTTTCCATCCTGAAGTGCCATCAGTTCCTTAAGGACTGCCCAACCCCAGCCTTACAGAGCAGTCTTTGCGAGGATCCACTGAGTCCCATTCATACGGTAACCTGACCTGATTCAATTTTTCACGTCTGCTAAGGAGCTCATGACAGAATTCATCCTAGCTGCACACCAGACGTGCAGCAGGCGGGCAGCAGAGGGAACCTGAGCTGGACATGGCACTCCTAGACCTGCTCCCTTTCCTTTGTTAGCCTGGGCACTCGGTGCTGCTATAAATACACAGCAGTCACTTGACCTTGGCAGTTGCTTTGGCTGCAATAATTCTCCTTTGCAGCTGGCAGGGGTTCAAGAGGAGCACATGCCCTACCGCCCCTGCTGCTCAGCTGGAAGGAATGACCTTCCCCTTGCCCTGAAGGTGCAGCTTTGTGGCTGCCTTATGCCCCGCTGAGAAGGACTAATCCCAAAACAGTGACCCTACCTCTCTTTTCCCCCTGCTACACATTTCTACTCTCTTTTCAGACTGAATCAGACTGAAAATCAATCGGATTTTTTTTTCCCTCCAACAATTCAGCCCACTTTCAGAGTGAAGGGAAAGAAAATGCACTTTTAGGAATCGACACATTTTTCCCCCTTGGCAGACATGGATTAGAACAGATGAGTCAAAAGAACTTGTCTTTTTTTCTTCCCCTTAAGATGACTAGACAACTCCAAATGGATGCTTTGTTTATTTAAAGGTAGATGAGAAAAACCCCATCATCAAAGTGTAGATCCATCTTTCCTTTTCATAATTCCCCATTGAAAAGTTTTCTAAGCCAGCTGACCAGAACCCTCTAAAATCCTACTGGGAGGTGAGCAGCCCTGCAGGCACTTCACCCTCTCAGCCTATATTTCAGGATTAGTCATCTTGCCCTCAGGATCACATGTCAGGTGCTGACATTCTGCCACTAGTGTCTGTGAGGTGCTGTGTTTTCTCCAGTTAAATTCCTAGATCAACAGTTCACTGATGAGCAAGCCCAGGACAGCTTCTGTCACATCAGGTTTCAGAATCACAGCCTCATGCCAGGCAGCTCTTTCAATGAAGTGTTTTCCTTTGCCAAGGAACCATCCATGGGAGCAAAGGCTGCCCAAGGCCAGTGACCACAGGCATTTTTCATGGCAAAAACAACCAGAAGAGGGCAGGGCTCTTTCTGCATATTTTTTCTGCATTCCTTTAATAGCTAACATAATGGGTATTTAGATAATATTACAGTAAACAAATGCTACATTAAAAGGCACCTGAGACGTTGCCCAGAAGTCACAGCTGTATTTTTTTTGTCATTTACAAAAAAATGAAGCAGAGCCCTGGCTGATTCTTAGAAGTGCTGCTGCTTCACCAAAATCAATTGGAATGTTGTCAGAATACCACACTGTACCAGTAGCACTGACTATATGGAGCAATGTCATGATGCCGTAGTGGAACAGTTCCCTTCGACACGCGCCAGGTGTCCAAGGTGGCTGGGCTGATTCAGCAGGTTTTCTCTGCAGAGGTGACATAAACTGTCCCAGAAACAGAAGCTTGCTCTACAAGATGAGCCTTCCTGGCTGAAACTCTTCCCAAAGTCTAACTGCACTGCCAAATCCTTCCCAGCACTGATGGAGTTTTAGCATGGGCAGAACTAGAGGGAGAGAGAGAGAGTGCAAAGAGAACAGGAATAAGCACTTGATGAGGATAAATCATCCCTGCTCGTGCAGCTTGTTCAGTTGCTCTCTGAGAGTCAGGAGAGCAAAAACTTGCTTATTTTATTAAAGGTTATTAAAATTGCCTTGTACAAACAGGAACAGATGTCAAGTTCCTTCATTCCATGAAGGATGTGGGGCTGTAGATGCCCCCTAAGTGTATGTTCTATCACAGGGCAAGACAATTCAATTATGTTTTGTACAACAATGGAACAACTGGAGAGAGAGTGCAATGTAATTACTTTTGTGGTTGTATTTGATTTGAAAGGTGAGCACCACGTCCCCAAGCAGTTCCAGCAGCTGCAATTGTATTGAACATCACTTGTGACATCATGTAGGCAGGCACAATATGATTTGAAATGTATTAAACAGCATCACACTTTCAATAATTTCGTTGAGGACTAGGTTTGCAGAAGTGAGTGACTACAGGGTGCATCAGGAAAAGTAAACAATAAGTTTAGGAAGTCACATAATTTGAAAGGGCTGTTAATCTACTCACTGCTGAAGAAATCCATGAGTATGATGATCACTGAAGGCAGCAGTGAGAAGAGCACCAATCTGTAACTAGAGAGATGACTTGGGACAAAATGGGGCAATTGACACCTATCCCATAATGTTCATTAATTGTTTATCTTCAGTTCTATAAGTTTTCAAAATAGCTCAGATAAGGGCCTCCATTTCTCAGACACTGATCCAGCCCAGCCAGGCAGAGCAGTCACAGTGAAGTTATAAAAGAAGAAGATCATTCATGATCACACAAAATGCAGTTTTTATCTGATTCCAGGATAGTTTTCATGCAAAATGCTTCACTAATTTTCAAAACTTTTAAAACTAATCACTTCTAGTTGCACATTTGGAAGCTGGAAGCCTCTGCCATCTAGCATTTGCCCTTTTAAATGTATTCATTTTAATTACTAGTCCAAGTACCAATCAACAAAACTAAAATCCAGGCAGGACAAATTTCTACCTACTTTCCTTAAGGTGCTAAAAAAGAAATAAACTGCAAGAAGCCTGTGACTTTCTGAATGTGTCTCAGCATTAACCTGCAAGTTTACAATGACATGGAGATTTTGGGAGTACAAGCGAAATACACACAGTAAATCTCTGGCACATGTCAAGGAAAAAAATTGTGGTGCTTATCTAGCCAGTGTAGCTCATATCAGTGCTGGGGCTGATTCAAGACAATTTACAACAGGTTACGTGCATGGGTTACTATTAATAAGAGGTGTTGGAATGACATCGGGTACAGGAAGAGGCATTCACAGACACTAAATTGAGCTGAGTGAAGCCAATTCACACCCCCAGCTCCTTCTGTAGTCTGTGGAAATGTAAACTTCTCTAGAAGGCAGCTCAGAGCACGAGCTTAATTTTGATTCAAGTTACAGGGGAGGCAGAGAACAGATTTAGTGTTTCCCAGACATGACACAGGGAAGGGACTCTCCCTGTGCTTCTTCCTCCTGGGCCTTCCTGAGCTGTGTCTGGGATTCGCTGGGCACTTCACCAAGCCCAGTCAGCTGGCTAATGAACAAAAAACTGCTTCTAGGAAAGAAAAGTGATAGTTTTCTGCTGATTTAATTAGTGAAAATGGCTCAGCAAGAGATTAGAGAAGCTTGTGCACGTGAGGGATAAGCAGGGGTGGAGGGCAGGCCTTTGAGGCTTGCCCAATCCCACAGAGCTCAGCTTTGGACTCAGCTCTGCTGGGAAACATCACCCTTGGCTGCTCTCTTTGAGAGCGTGGAGAGAAATTTGAAGTGGGCACCTGTTAGATCCAAATCAAAGATCTTTGTTGCAGTCATCCTAAAGTTCCTCTCTCACTTGGCTTTGCCTACAGCATCACAAACCAAACGGAAGCTTGATTGGTTGAATAACTGAGCTATGCTTTATAGTTTGAAGGAGGATATTCAAAATGTGTCCAGAGATATATTTTCTTACCTTTTGCATATCACCCTCTAGGACCACTGCTGGAAAACATAACTCTCATAAGTTCACAGGGAACATGCACCTACCTGTCCCCAATTCCAGCAATTATTTCCTCCCTGCAGGCCCCTCTAACCAGAGGAACTGATTTGCAGAGTCAGGTGAAACAAGCTGTGACTGAGGACACTCCAGGAGCCTCCCCAGCATTTGGATGAATATTGACACTGCGTTTGCCAACAGTTCTCTTTCCCCTCCCCAGGAATCCAACACCATCAAGGGTAGGATGTTCCCTCACATCACCTGATTAAAGGAATTCTGCCAAATTCCATCAAGAAATCCCTGCCACTCTGAGTCCCCTCTGTGTACAGTGCAAAGCTTGTCCCTAGACACTTAGATGCAGCAACGGAGGCAAATGTCCTTCAGAACTGGGAAATGTTAAATAATGCTTTCTGGAAGCTCAGCTATGTCCACAAGTTTTTCCACAGAGCTTGTGCTCTGTGAATGGCAGCGCTAAAGGTCCAGAGTGCAATATGGCAAAGGTTCTTCAGATATCACTGGATGCTTCCCAAACAGGAGGGTGGTCAGTCAGCCTTGACCCTTAACATCAGCAATCTGCTTCAAAGGCAGTGGCTGCAAGCCTGTGACTGCTCTGGAGAGGTTTATGTAAACCACAGACAGAGGTTTCTGTATAACAGGCAAAAATGTATGTGGTCTGTCTCCAGAATTACTTTTAACGAGGTAAATTGTGGGATCATGTAAACTCTAGGTGGGAGTGGGAGCACTGCATCTCTTGTCCAGCAAAATTCACTGTAAGCAATATCCAGACAGGGGGGTTCAAATAACAAAACTTGGAGTTCCTTCTCCCAGTACAACACACATACAAGGAAACTTGGATCCAGCTTGTAAAGAGGTAGTAAGTCCTACAGATGTGGAACTACTTCAGAAGTCATGAAAGGCACAAGATGTATTTCTGTGTGAAGCACTTCTGAAAAATCTACTGTAACACGATGCATTATTGTATTAGAGGAGGCAATTCTTACCTACCACCTCACTGCTATTACAATAGTACTGTACAGGACTACTACAAAAATCTTTGTACAAAGATCAGTTGAGGTGCTACATACCAGATATGCTACACTCTGTGTGTGATTACAGGGGGTGATTGCACTGATGCAAAAAACTCTCCAGCCTGAACATGGCCTTGCATCTGTGTCTGGAGAGGTGTTAGCCTGACAAGGCCACATTCACTCCTTCAGACATACAAATAAAACCACAAAATCCATAAATAAAAATCTTAGGACTAGTAAGTTTTCTGAGCCGTTAACTGGTTCAGAGGAAAAAAACCCACATCATTATTGTATGGAAATTCATCTATTGATAAAAAAATCATCGTCTGCCTGTAATTTCAATTTCATATATTTTTGCTTGCATCTATACTGTTTGCCCCATTTCTGTCTTGTCACTTTGTTTAGCAGCTGTAGTTCTCCTGAACTTTTTAATGAGTCAGAGCTCATTAAATTAACACAGTTTAGTTCTTTCAAATTGGTTGCTATTATTTACCTAATTGTAAAACTTATCACCATTTGTTTCCTCTGGTATCAAAGATATTAATTAACTGAGATCACCACATTTCATTCCTTTTGCACTATAGCCCCCAAGCTCATGATGTGTTTGTTTGGTTTTTTTTTTATTAACTCCATTATAAAGCATTTAACTTTTATGAGTGTGTTATCTGTTTACACTGTATAATCTTTAAAAAAAAATCAAACAGAAAGTCACCTTGCTGCCAGAAATAAGGAACCGTGCCTTCAAACAAAACTAGGGGAAAAGAAGCTTGCAAGGCTGAAATTCCAAGTTTTATTTATTGTATGATGTATTTTCCCTCTAAATGGCAAATCCAGGTGAAGAAGCACAGAATTAACATAGTTAGACCAGAATTTAAATTCAGCATCTGCCAGCATTGTGTGTGACAGCATTTAACAATTTCCAGCAGATTAATTCAGTTCTCTGTATTTTGCTTCCTAGGTAAAATTCTTCATGACTTAGGGTTACAGCCATCATCAGACCATGGCCACCAGAACATCAGCATCTTGCCGTGTGCAATAGTCCCATGAATAGAGTTTTTCAACTGAGATCTCTCTTTTTTTAATCAGGTTTAAGGGTAGTTTTGGAAAAAAGAAACAGCAGGGAAATCCCATCTACTTTCATGTTGGGAAGATGATGGGACAGATGGAAGTAGTGGAGTATCACAGACTTATCTAATGACACACTTTGTGTACAACCCAAAAGTTGAACGTGACTAAAATGTATACACAAAACATATGTTGTAATTGTATGAAGGTTACCAGGCAAATTTATTTACACTGTGTCCCTTAGCATTAGGGTTTGTTTTTCTGGACAACTGCACTGCATCAAAAATGCCAATGTTGCCAAACTGGAGCTGAACTTTGAAACTGTGACCTGTCACCAAGAGACTTTCCATGTGACCTTGGGGGGATCTTTTCACCTCTCCATGCCTCAATCCTCCATCATCTGGAACAATAAGTAAGTAAATAATTAAGAGCAGGAAGAGCTCTTGCACCCATAGTCTTGCTCCTGCTTTGTCTATTTAGATTGAAAGGACTTCAGGGAGGGGATTAAATACCCTGTGCTTTTAGCACTGCATGCAAAATTAAGCCTGATCTAAATGAGGGCCCAGAAGAGCTGTTGTAACCTGTGATAGATGGTCCAGTCTGCCTTTTAAAGCTTTAATATCTTGCAGATAGGAATGTGGCATTTCCATCTCTAATTCCAAATGCTACTGTGATAATTGATTATAGAAAGTTCATAAGGAGAGAGAGGGATCCTGTCCAAAGAAGACACAATGTAGTGGTGAACGTTCCTCAGAACAGGCACTGGCAGGACAAGGATTTTGGTTATGGTTCAGGAATTAAAAAACCTTCCTCTGGTCCTTCCCTAATCTCTCCAGAATCTTTCCTTAAATTTCAGCTGTGCATGTTCCTTTGTGATTATAGAAGATAGATTTTCTGACCCTTACATTTCCTTGTGTAATTATTATTTATCTCCAGCTCCCATTGCAGCCGTAATTTCAAAGACTTGAATTGATTTTCTTACAGCAAGCTGCTACCTGAAGTATCATGTGGATGGCTTAACCCATTTCTTTCCCTGTAGGGGACCCTTTGCAATGTCAGATAATGTGAAGAAGCAAAGTAGGCCACGGTTAGACAGTGATTTAAAGTCAGCATGGATGTCTACTGATCTGCTCCCCAGAAAAGCAGGTGTCATCCTTTGCTCACCACCACGCTCGCTACCTCTCTCATGCTCACACCATTGTTTGTTTGGCTGCTTGGTGAGCCACCGGGAATTAATCCAGTTATTACTAAACCTGGCAAAACATCTGGCAAAAAAAGAAAAAAAAATCAATAAAACTTTTAACTAGCCGCAACAACAGAATAATAATAATAATAAAAAAAAAAAGTGGCATAGTCATAGGCAGGCAGAGCTAGGCTCTCTGCCTAGTCCCATTTAACCCAGTGACTTACTTGGGAGGACTCTGGAATCTACTGTTCTGTTTTCGCTCTTGTGAGAGACACTAAATCATGTGTGATGAGGAATCTAAAGCTTTCTGGTTTCTGCCCCACTGGAACTAATTGCATACAATTCAGTGTTTTGTTTCTACTTTCTTCCTTTACAGCTAGAAAGATGTAATGTTACAGCACTACATGAAAACAGTGTTTGCTCTTATTCTGTATTTTGCTTGCTTTGGTGCTGGGGTAATTTCAAGGAATCATTTCCTTCTCTGCTTAGCTGCATTGGCAGATCATATGCCCAGATTTTCAGTTTGTATGTTCCGTGGGTCTGAGGAAAATATCATCTGACTTATTGCTACTTACAGTGCCGGATGTGCTTATTACTTTAACAAGGCGTTAAACTACATTCACGCTTATTACCATTTTTAAGGGATGCCCTACTGGGATATCGCGAAATAGAGTGAGTGTGATGTGGGTCTGGCCGAAGCCGAGGGAGGAGGTGCGGCGGTGGTGGCTCTGCTCAGGTTACATTCTTTGTTGGCCAGCTCAGGTTACATCCCTTACTCCTGCCAAGGCATCGCTCTGTGCGTCCAGGAGGGATTGGTCCAACCACCAAAAATCCAACCGGAGTCAGCGCCAGGTTCGAAATCAGCGAGCGCAAAAATCAGATACCCCTGACTGAGGAGATATCTCCAACCTGAGCAACTTCTCCCCAAAGATCAGGTAAAATGCTTTATTTTTGCCGTATTTGAACCTCGCTTGCAGCGATTCTGGCCAAGCCTGTGGCTCTGAGACGCCAGGGACCCAACAGGCCCGTCGTACCCTGTTTAAAGTGACGATGCCGAGGGCACCAGTACCCAGTATCGCACGGCCACCCCCGGCCCAAGCAGCATCGCTGCTCCCGGCCGCGCACCAAGCGGGGACACAGCTCCAGGGACGGGCCAGCAGCGCGGGCCCTGCGCCACTGCGGGGCCGGGGCGGAGCAGCGACATCCTTGAGGCGCCGTCCTTGCCGGGGATTGAGCGTGCGGCCGCTGCCTCCCCCAGCCCCGCCGCCGGGTCCGCCCCTTCCGTTGCGGAGCGCTCATTCCCCGCGTCCCTTCCAAGCCCCTTCGGTTGCGGCGCGCTCGTTGCCCGAGCCCTGCGCTCCCCTCGCCACTCCCGCGCCCCTTCCGTTGCGGAGCGCTCATTCCCCGCGTCCCTTCCAAGCCCCTTCGGTTGCGGAGCGCTCGTTGCCCGAGCGCCGCACACCGCGCTCCCCTCGCCGCTCCCGCACTGCTCCCGCACTGCTCCCGCTCTGCTCCCGCTCTGCAAGTAAGGACCGGTGCGTACGGGGAGACCCCGCTCCGGGACGGGGGGTGCTGGATGGCCGCCCAGACGGCCCGTCACTTCTCCACGGAACGGCTTGATCCCGCCGGGGTTCCGCCGTTGCCGCGGGCCGAGCATCGCTGCGTGCCCAACGGGTGATGCTTGGAGTGGCCGGAGCCGAGCTGCGGTTCCCAGAGGTTTGGGTTGGGGTTTGGGGTGGCCGGAGCCGGGCTGTGGCTCCCGAGGGTTTGGGGTGGCTGGAGCCGGGCGGTGGCTCCGGGCTGGTCCCCGGCCGTGCCCAGGGCACTCCGGTGCCGCCGCGGCCCCTGGCTGCCCTGCGTCCTGGCGCGGCCGGGGGCTCCGGGGAGCCTCGGGGGCCCGTGGTAAGGAGCCGAGGAAATCCCAGCCCGCTCCTTGCGGCCCGGCTGGCTCCTGGAGTCCCGTCCCGGGGCCCCGTTGTGCCGAGAGGTGAATGCCCGGGACCCGGCAGCACTGATGGAATTTCACCGTCCGGCGGGCGGCTCTGGGAACGCCGTTAGCGGGGTGCGCTGCCGACACCTCCCCCGTTCAGCCCCTGGCTGGGCACAGGGACGGCAGGGACCTGGAACCCCTCGGCCGCGGAGTGTGGGTGCTGTGTGGAGTCTCGTGGCTGCGAAGGAGCCCTGCGAGCAAGGGCAGCGTGCCTGGAGCTGCCTTACGTAAACCCGGCTGTGGCAGGTGACTCCTCCGTTCAGAACATGCCTTTCGCCTCCCTCTGGCCCGCTCTGATCCACATCTTTCCGTCTCACCTCGCAGAACACCATGGCCACTGTCAAGGACAAGCTGATCAGCCCCATCGCAGAGGCACCCAAGGTCCCCAACAACAAGATCACAGTTGTGGGGGTTGGCCAGGTTGGGATGGCCTCTGCTATCAGCATCCTCGGAAAGGTAAGGCTCAAGGACAGTGTGCTCTCCAAGCCCCCGTGCTGTCGTGTTCTGCACTGCCTGCCCTAGCAAAGGGTGGTACGTTTGGGAAGTTGGCACAGGAATGAATCATTAGCAGCTCGGGTAAGCAGGCAGTGACCTACAAGCCTGACCTCCACATTCAGCCTCTCCTTGTTCTCTCACCTTTCTGTCTGTGCTTAGCAGTAAATGTCTCTTTAGGCAGAATGATATTCCAGGCTGCTGAGAAAGTGTAGGTAGGAATGACTCCGCAGCCTCTGCCAAACTTCTCTTCTTAATTTTTTTATTCTACCACAACAAAGCTGGAGTTTGCTTGGTGATGGAGTTCTGCTGGGCAAAGAATGGGAACAGAGCAAAAATCTAGGTGAAATATAGGATAGGAATCAAGAGCGTTTGGGTTTTGTTATTTTAAAGAATATGTGCCCTAGTAGCTGAAAACACTGCTATCCCCTTCAACAGCTTCTTGATTTCTCTTAAGCCCTTTCTGCTTGTTTATATAACTTTATTTTTTCCAGAAAGGTGTTAGCTAGTTTTTAAATAACTAAAAACAGAAGGCAGGACTTGGAGGTTATTATTACTTTTCCTGTTACTGGCTTGTGGGACATTTTTGTCAAATCTCATGGTGCAGTCTTTGAGCAAAGTAAAGGCTTATTAATCAACGGGGATGTCTTGTACTTTGCTTTTTGTTTTTAGAGAATATTGTGAATTCATTAAATTTGAAAAGATGGAAACTGCAGACTTTTTTTGTTTTTAAAAGAAGGCATTTACAGATATGCCCTGCCCCCTTGTAGGGGCAGATCTTAAATCAGGTAGCTCACATTCAGATGAAAAATCTTGTTCATATGAATAAACCAGCTGTATTTTGTTTGTAGATGACCCTCCGATGTATTACCCTGAGGATGCATGCTTTAATGCATGTTTAATTGTAAAATAAATTAAAAAAAAAAAAAGTAAGGCCTTTCACTTGCAGATATTCATGAGCCCTGTGAGTAAGGAAAAACTGACAGTAAGAACAGGCCACAGTGAAACTAAGTGTGAAACTGATGCAAAAGTGGCAAATCATTTTTAAAACAAGATAAAAAGAGATCTAATGGAAAAACGGTGATAGTTCATGGTGGGCTTTTATATTTATATTTTTAAGCATATGGTTGCCTCTCATTGTCTGAAATCAGTTGTTTTTGAAGTGCTGTAACCTGTGAGGGAGGGAGCCAAGTGATGTTACCACAAACTGAACCACAATTCAGCATTCATTTAATGCACATCTCTAAGCAGGACCAAACTGCATTGTCAGATATCTAAGCACAAAGTTTTACTGTTAATGAGCAGTATGCACCAAACCCAGAATAAGAACTGGTTTTAAATTCTTCAAGCATGGGTGATGACATGGAGTTTATTTCAGTCAGGCTTCTGCTTTTACTCTCTCACGGCTATAAGCTGCAGTATGAAATGTTTTTGTAATAAAACCATCTGATTCTTGTAGCTGATTTATAATAATGTAATAGAATCACTTGGGCTGGAAAAGATCTCTTAGGATCATTGAGACCAACCATTAACCCAGCACTGCCAAGTCCAGCATGTCCCCAAATGCCACCTCTAAAAGTTTTATAAACGCATCAAGGGATTGTGACCCAACAGCTTCCCTGGGCAGCCTGTTTCAATGCCTGACCATCCTTCTGGTGATGAATTTTTTCCTCCTATGCAATCTAAACCTCCCCTGGCACAGTGTGTATCCTGTCCCTGTTCCCTGGGAGCAGAGCCTGACCCCCCTGGCTGTCCCCTGCTGTCAGGGAGTTGTGGAGAGCCAGAAGGTCCCCCCTGAGCCTCCTTTTCTCCAGGCTGAGCCCCCCCATTTCTCTCAGCCCCTCCTGATTGTTCCAGCCCCTTCCCCACCTCCGTTCCCTTCTCTGGACACGCTCCAACTCCTGAATATCTTTATAGTGAGGGAACACAGGATTTGAGGTGTGGCCTCACCAGTGCCAAGCCCAGGGGGACAGTCACTGCTCTGGTCCTGCTGGCTACACCATTCCTGATACAGCCAGAATGCCTTTGGCCTTTCTGGCCAGCTGGGCTGGCTCACGTTCAGCCACTGCTGACCAGTCTGATGTGGGTTTAACTTGTGCAAGATGCTTGGCTCTAATCTAATACTGATTTCAGTTTGTTGGTGTGGTATTAAATATATAAATTTGCATGACTCTAAGACTTCCACATTGGTTATTTAGTTCCTGCTCAGTTAGAGACAAGTTACTGATGTTACCATACTGATTTAGAAATGGAAGCTAAATCTGTTCTGCAATGTAAATATCACACAGTAGCTCCTGTAGAGAAAAATAGCTAAAGAATCCTTTTTCTCTCAATTATTGTCGAGGAAGTCTGTTCCCATTGTATATTTTTGTGGAATGAATTGACTGATGGCATGTTGAAAGAGAATATTTACTTGATAATTATACAGTGTGTTCTTTCATATATTTAAATATTTAAAACAGGCCTATTTGCTGGATAGATTTAGAGGGTTTGCCACAACTCTGAAAGTGCAACTTTTTTCCAGAGGCAATAACTAAATTAAGAAGTGCTTTCTTAGCAGAGGGTTGGCTGTGCACTCAAACCCCCCACAAATGATACCTTTTTTTGGAAAGTCTGAGTGAGTTTCATGAACCTGTGCTGTAGTAGCCTCTGACTTAGTGAGCTGCATCAGAACACCAAGACAGTGCTGGTTTATTTGGAAAAGAGATGCTTTCAGATGGGTGAAACATGTTACTTTAAAATGTAACTTAGCTCAGCTCTGGGTTAACTTTAAAATGCATGTGAGCTTTTTCATTGACTCCAAATTTTGTTGTTTTCAGGGTCTTTGTGATGAGCTTGCTCTGGTGGATGTTTTGGAAGACAAACTAAAAGGAGAAATGATGGACCTGCAGCACGGGAGCGTGTTCCTTCACACTCACAAGATCGTGGCAGACAAAGGTGCACCTCAGTTTCTTTGATTTAACGCTGATATTCTGTGACTTGGCTTCATAGTGAACAATTAGTTGAGCAGTCCTAAAGAACTCTTAGGACTTGGCATTGAAAAAGGTGAAATGTGTGATTTGGGGTGAGTTCAGATGAACACTGTAATGGAAGTGGCTCTTAAGCTGGGCTCTCTCTTACATCTTTTTACAATTTGGGGCTTGTTTAGTAAAATTGATTTTAGTGAAACTAAATCAATTATGTGTATGTGGAAGAAATAGTAGTGGCTGTACAGTGGAAATAAGAGTCAGAATGGTTAAATGTACTCTCAACACCCACATATTGATCTATCAGGTCAGTGTTATGAGATGTCTCGTGTTTTTGGGTTTGAATGCAATGCACAGTGCAGAAGCTCCCTGTAACTGCTGGATTAACACAATGCTACTGGAATTCGTGGAATTATTTGAAACACACACTGTATCTTCTCCCCTGTGCTCTGGTTAGACTATGGTGTCACTGCCAACTCCAAGATCGTGGTGGTGACTGCAGGAGTCCGTCAGCAGGAGGGGGAGAGTCGGCTCAACCTGGTGCAGAGGAATGTGAATGTCTTCAAGTTCATCATTCCTCAGATCATCAAATACAGCCCCAACTGCATCATCCTGGTGGTTTCCAATCCTGGTAAGGCAGTCTTTTCCTAAATACTTACAAATTTGGTTTGACAAGATAAAAAAACATCAGTTAGTTCTCAGAAAGTCTCTTCAAATACAAATTGTTGGAACTTAATAGCTTTTTGTGGGCACCTGAGAGTACAGACAAATACTCTGTACTTTCTGATGCTCTCTTTATTCAGAACTTGTCATGATGTCCATATTTTAAAAGAATGTTTTGTGGTAAATACTTAAGTTCTTTGCATACTTTGGCTTAAGCAGTAGCAAGTTTAAATTTTTTATCTCTAATGGATAACTTTTGTGTCTGGATAGGATAGGGCTGTTTTTCAGTATGAAGAACTTGCCCTATAGTTGTGGCTATATTTTCAGGAAAAAGAATTTCCATGCTGAAGCCTATGGTGAAACAAGGGCTGACTGTACTCCACAGTTCAGTTAAAACAGAAGAAGAGTTAATTATGCATATTTGTGTGTTCATTTTCATATCATTGCACTGAGCCTGGGTATTTGGATGTCTAAAGGTGACTGTAAATGTTCTGATGTGCTTTGTAGGGTGTCCCTGTAGGGTTGTCTTTGCTTAACTCAACATCTGAAGCCAGTACTGAAGAACCGTGGTGAAGAAGTGACACTCCTTTTAAAGAGAACCTGGCAGGGTGGAACCAGTGCATGCTCTGTTGGGGGTTGAATAATTAGCTGGTGTGCAATTAGCCAGTGTTCTGAGCAAATACAGTAACTTGCAGCAGTTTTAAGCACCTACCTGAAAACCAAACTGAGACAAAGATCATGCTGTTCTTGTTCTAGCAAGGCTGAATTCAACCTGCCGACCTCCCTCCAGCAGAGCGACTGCAGGAGGAGAATTGCATGTTGCTTTTTCCAAATTATTTTTATAATCCTTTGTTTTCTCAGTGTGTAGATTTTTGTCCACTACTCTTATATAGTGAAGGTCTTTGTGAGCCCATGAGAAGGGACTTTGGGGTTATAACCTTCATGCCCTTCCCTGCCCCAGCTGAAGCTGTAGGGAACATGCCACTTGTGAGGTGTGAAGTGTGCTGCGGTGCCTGAGCAGAGCAAATGATGCATTTCAGATCTGTGTACACTCATGTGTTCCCTCCTGAGAACTGCCTGGCTCCTCAGAGTTGGAGGCAATTCCTGCAGCCTGGTTATTGTTGTTGCTTTGAGCTGTGGATCAGAGGTTTTTCTCTCTGCTCACATCCTTCCATCTGCCCTACCTAGCTTTGGGTTTTTTCCTAAAACTGTATTTTTAGAAACACATGCAGCTAAAGCACATTGCTCATCTGGCTTTTCATGCTGCAGAGGCGATAGACGCAGAAAATGCTTAGTGCACAAAACAAGAAATTATACTGAAGGAATTACCAACTACAAAGAGTATGTAAATCTCAGACTTTTGATTTGTAAATTGTTTTACCTGTTGTTGTGATGGTGAACTGGAAGGGAGCATTATTCAGGAAATTGCTGGAATGTTTTAGCCACATGAGATCAGTCCCAGTTCTGAATGCACTAGGGCTTTAACTGTGACCAAAAAAAGTGTGTCCAACTTTAGCTGGGAGGAACCTAATCTCTAAAGAGCTTCCTTGAATTTTCTTAGGACACATCAAGCTACTGTTCAAAATTTCAAGCACTGCATCCATTTTAATCCCCAAAACAGTCAGATCCAAAATTCCTTGACTAGGGAGCACAACTGTGTTTTGAGTCCTCCTGACTGCCCTGCTACCCTCAGTCAGATAATTGTTGGAGCATTCTTGGTGTGAGTGGAGTTTCATTTACCATGCACGCTTTTCCTTTCAGTGGATATATTAACCTATGTCACATGGAAGCTGAGTGGGCTGCCAAAAAACCGTGTGATTGGGAGTGGCTGCAATCTGGACACGGCCAGGTTCCGTTATCTGATGTCCGAGAGACTTGGGATCCATCCAAGCAGCTGCCATGGCTGGATCTTGGGAGAGCATGGTGATTCCAGTGGTAAGGAGCAGTTCTGACCTCCCTGGGAATGAGCAATACCATATCAGAGGTTGAGGCCTGAAGTTTGTTACAGGATTCTGAAGGAACAGCTGCAGTTCAGCTCAAGTGACTGGTACTTCGCTGTATTTTTATGAAGATTAGAGTTGAGAGAAGTACAGGAAATCTACCTACACATATTTAATAAACATGGTGGCTGTACAGTTAAAGCCTGAACTGTAAAGGCAAATTTTGCGAGGTTGTGTTGTGAAGGCTACAGCTTGCTCCTTCTCTTTATCCTCAGTTTTTGGAATACCATTCCATAGCCTGTAGCACAGTTCTCTGAAAGCAGTATCAGCACTTGCTAGGTCAATAGCAGAGCTTGTTATTCTAGCAGTCCAGATTCAGGCTAACAAAATTATCCCTTATTTTGTGACTTTTCTCCTTGCTGTTTAAAGCAAAGCTAGTTTTAAAATGTGAAATCAGAGAAGTTCATCTGTCCTAGTTCAGTTCATGTATTCCAAGTCTGAAGTGCTACAGCAGAACGTTCATGTAGATTGTTATTCCTTTATATTTTCATGCTGTGTATTTCTAAGGGAGCCACCTCTTCATTGTGCCATTGCATTTGATCAAAGTACAGTGTCTGATCAACAGCAGCAGTTATTGTAGCCAGCCCTACACCAATGAAAGCAGAGTTTGGCTGAGCACATGCAGAGCTTAACCTGTGTTGTTGTCACAACTGCTTTTGCTTTGAAGTAACTGCTGCCAAATTCCTGGTTACTTCCCAGAAACAGAGACTGAGCCTGCCTCTGAGCTTCCAGGATGCAGGGAAAAGTGCAAATTCCTGTCTTGATATTCTAAGTTTGCCTATTGCTACCCTCTTATTTATGTAAATAAGAATAGACTTCTTGAAGGCTAGTCCTAATACGGAGCAGTGAAACTGCAAATGCTGCGGTTTTTACTCAGTTTTGAGTAAAATCGGTTCTAAAAGGATGGGTAGCTAAAATATGCCTTTTTACTAGAATTTGATGTTTCTGACTTCAGAAACTTCCAGGGTCTGAAAGTTGTGCTGTCACGTGTTGTCATTGTAGGACATGAAAAAAGGATGAGAGACTCTAAATATTTTAGAAGGCAAGGAGCATAGAAAAAAAGCTTTATTGTCTAATTCTTACTGCTTTTATAAGGTGTTCTGATACAGACTTAACATGATTGGTGAATAGGAACGACACCTCTCTAATCCCATTGGTTAAAATATAGAAACAGCTAAAATGTTTTGAGAACTAGAAAAGCAGAACACCACCTGGAGAAAGATTGTTTTGAGAAAGGATGGTTGGTTGCCAAGATTGTTTTGAGAAGAAGCTTTCTTGAGAAATTTTTCCTTGGGAAAAAGTTAGCAGCTGCTAACAGGCTAAAATCTCTCAGACACACAAATATCAGGCCTACAACATGTTACAAGTGACTTGATAAAATGCCAGTACTAAAACAGTCTCATGTTTGACTCCTGGAGTTCTCAGATTTAACCATAGCTAAATAAAAACTTAAAACCTGCCTCAACCATTGTCGTGATTCTGGCTGCTCCTACTTTGTTTCCAATTCTTTTAGCTAGGAAAGGTGGAGGGGGAGTTGCCAAGTGCTGTTGGCACTGATGGCCTGCCTCTGTTGCAGTGGCTGTTTGGAGTGGAATGAACGTGGCAGGGGTTTGCCTCCAGGAGCTGAACCCTGCCATGGGAACCGACAACGATCCTGAGAACTGGAAGGAGATCCACAAGCAAGTGGTTGCAAGGTATGATGACCTGAGGGGTGATGTGGATGGATGCCATGCTGGCAACAGTTTGTCTGCACTCTGCCCCTGTTCCTGATGCAACTTTTATACCCCCTTAGATAGAGGGTTGCTTGAGTGAGTGGGACTGCTTTTTTAAACACAGAAATGCAGGATTTCAGCTGGTAGGATTTGTTATCCTGCAGGGAGACAAGTTATTGCATAACAAACCCACTCAAGTCCTGGAACACCTAGAGCTGTGGGTGCTTGTTTTCCCACATGGAGCTTCTTCAATGAGTAACTTTGTTCAAAGGGCACAAGCCCAGGAAAAGGTAGCATGTTTCTGTGAGCAGAGTGTTGGAATTGGGGAAAATTCTGTTCATGGATGCAGGGGAGTTTGTGTACAGCTGACTACATGTTGCTATGTCTTTTGTGAAATGAGTGTACACTCACTGGGTTAAAGTATGTGCAGATATTGGCTAAAAACCTCAGGATGTGGTGGTGCTTTGACTCTAAATGTTTGCCTATTCCATTGTGCCCCTGACAGAAGCAGAGAACTTGCCAGGTATAGGTGTGATTTTCTACTTAACACTAGGATCTCTTCCTAGATGGGATCTAATTTTGTTTTCAGCTAATCCTGTGAGATTATAGGGGCATTTTAATTGGACATTTTAATTATAAAACTTACAGTATGTTTGAAAATTTTTAAATAGCTGATATTCGCTGATTTTAAGACTTGTAATTTGCAGTGACTTGCTTGAAGACATCTTAATGAAGTTTCAATGTTTCCTTAGTGCCTACGAGGTGATCAAACTGAAGGGATACACAAACTGGGCTATTGGCCTTAGTGTGGCTGACCTCTGTGAGACCATACTGAAGAACCTGTTCCGGATTCATTCGGTTGCTACTCTGGTAAAGGTAAGAATTGGGGGCTAACTGGATCCTCTGGCTCATTTTATTGTTCTGGACAAGCTAAATAGCCTCAATTGGCAAGGTGCTGAATGAAGGAAGCTTTGGAAAATACTACTTTGAATTTCAAATGGCAGCTTACTATTGCTGTTTCTTCCAGGCTCTCTTCTCACAAGTATGGAGCTGAAAATAAAGTTCTCGGTGCAGAGCTACCCTTGTGTGAAGCTTTGCCATGTGTGCCATATGCAGATTCCTTGAAAGGGAGTTTCAGTGTAAAAGTGGAAGACTTCTTGGAGGCCCAGCTGTGATTCTGGGAACCATTGTCCCTTTATATCTGGTGTAACTGGCTGCGTGTGGTCTGTACCAGCCCCACAACCTCTGCTGCAGCAAGGGCTCTGAGCAGGGGGAACTGCTCCCTCTGTTGGCCTGTCCTAATCCTGTGCCTGAATCTTTTCAGCTCCTTGCTGTATAGAACTAAAAGTGAGAGAGAGGTTGGAAGGTGGGGTTTCTGCCATCAGCTGTTTGGTATTGCCAGGCATTTGGTCCAAAACAGCTCTTTTATTTTCTTTTTATTTTTTTTATTTTCTTGAATACATTGTGGCTGAAATTTTCCTGCAGGTTGTAAAATGATGGTTTTTGAGCTCTGCTCTGAGGAGGTTCCCTGCAACGTAAACCAGCAGATCTGTGGTGACAGCCCTGTGTCTGATCTCTTTTGTTTGTGACAGGGCATGTATGGCATTCAGGAAGATGTCTTCTTGAGCCTTCCTTGTGTCCTAAGTGCCTCTGGCGTGACGAGTGTCATCAACCAAAAGCTGAAGGACGATGAGGTGACCCAGCTGAAGAAGAGTGCGGACACACTGTGGAACGTCCAGAAGGATATCAAAGAACTGTAACTCATGAATGTTAGGTTCCAGCAATAAAAAAAACAGCATGTTGTTTGCAGATGTGGGCTCTACTCACCATATATCTTAATGAAATGTTCTTCCAGACTTTTGTCCATGGTAGCTAAACTTACGCTTGCTGCAACGCACAAACCTTATGAACAAATAAAGCAATTTTCAGGCATCTTTGGTTGTCCTAGTGACTCTTTTTCAGTTTGTAAATTATCTGCCTTACTCTGGCATTCTCCTGTAGTGTTTGCCACAGACAGCGTGGAAACGTAGACTTGATGTGTCCTTCTGAAAGGTTGGAAACAAAGTAGTAATAGTGAATTGGTGAATTGGCATTTCACTAACCACCACCTTGCTGTGAGGCTTTTCTCACCACAGGTGCTACATGTAGTTCATTCCCAGACCGGTTTCTGATAGAGAACTTCGTAGTTTTACTGATGGGTAGAGGAAGTGGAATGAGCATTTGGCTCTGTGGCACCAGCCAAAAATATGCCAACAATAGGGTTCTGTATGCCGCTGTCATAGGAAGAGTCCCACAGATCCTTCTCCTCTGGATTAAATTCTTTGCTTGTTAATGGTGTCTAGTTCTTATAATTCGGAAAACAATATTTTCTATTTGATTATCCAAAATTCAAGGGTTTTTTTCTGGACTTAGACTGGAATGTTGTGGTTTTGGTCTTGTTTATTAAACAAGCCAAGGTGGGTCTTAAATCTGTACATTTCAGCATGATTGTTTAAGTCGTTATATACTTGAAGGGGAGCAGATTAAAAAAAATCCTAAAGTTTTATTTCTTAATCATTTGCCATTATGGAGTAAATATTAACCATAAAATAGAACTGCTCAACCTAAGTGTCCAGGAGACAGCATCAAATCCATCTGTCTTGTTGGGCCTGTAAGGTTTTTTTCATAACAAAAGGTCTGAGACTTTTCTGGAACAATTTAAAACTCTTTTCTATTCGCATTAAAATGCTTTAGATATTGGACTAAAACACTTTCACAAGCAGGTAGCTTAATTTTTGTAGTTGCTTTTAAAAGGGAAGATCACTCAAGTGTTGTTATTATTGCAGGTTAAGTTCTGTGATTCAGTAAGGATCATGTAGTTACTGAAATACGCATGGGATGCTGCTGGCAGCATTATTTACAAAGGGTATCCCAGGGAGACCTCGGGAGATGTTTTATTCTTAGTTACAGGCTGAATTCCAGACTTTTTTGCCAATAGGAGGAACAAAATTATATTCTCTGCTTTCCTAGAAGAAGTGGAGATGTCACTGGAAGGCTTTCCACACCTGGATGGATTAAAGTTCCTGCTAAGAACTGTTCATGATCAGCTGGATTTAGGAGGTAAATGGCACAAGGTGCTGCTCTTTTCAGGACACAGCCATTAGGAAAATTCACCTGAGCACATTTGGTAAAGGAACCTTGCACAGTTCCTTCCTGGCTTTGTTCTTACACTCTTCTCAGTCAATGAAGTAATTCAAAGTTGTGTGGTGGGACCTTATCTTGCAGGATTCTTGAGTGATGTGCATGAAGAGGCATCAGCTGTCTCAGGGAACAGGGATTGGGCCCTTTCCCCTTCTGATGGTGTTATACATTGATTTTTGAAGGTCACCTGGCTACAGCAAACAGGATTTCCCACTGATTGCATCCTCACCCATTAAAATGTAGGGTCAGAGCTTGTTCTGTGGTTGGCAAACTGAGACCCAAAGGTACATTTTGAACATACATGGTCCTGGTGTTTGAGCTGAGGAGTTCTGTCACCTGCTGCCTGTCAGCTATTTCAATCCCCTCCAGGTCCACAGGGGAAGGTTTTTTTGTTAGTGATCACAGACTTAACAAGATCTTTAGTGCCTAGACATTAAGCAAGCAGAGAGCTCATGACAAAATCTGTTCTGTTAAGTGACTAAGTGGATATAGGTGAAGGACGGAACTGAAGGAATGAAGAAAAAACTGGTTTGCATGGTGAGCACTTTTCTTGCACATCAGCAAGCTCACTGTACTATCCTTTCTACTTTCCCTTTTTTCAACTTCTGCTTTTGGGGTTATGACATCATGAAGGAAAATTCTAAAAAATTTAGGCAGCAGTGAACAGGCATCCTGGGTGTTATGGAGGATTAGTTCAAACTTGTTAAATAGGAATGAGTATCCTAGGTTAGCGGATTTTTAAGCTTTTATAAATAGGCTCTTCAGCTATTACTTGCATCCACTGGTGTTTGTAGGCCCTATGCAAGCACATCCATGGTACTGTGATTATTTTCTCTTAGGAATCTTACCACAGAATCTTTTATCTTCATTGCAGCTGCATGGCTGTAGAACAGCTTCCCTGTTTGTGTTTATACAATACCAGCCTATCACCTCATGTTGCTTGGAGCCTATCCACAATTTAGTCTTATATCAACCATATCAATTCCTAAAGAACAATATTGCTGTAGGACATCTGTGGGTTTTTATCCAAATATAATAGGCTCATGTTTATCTTCTGTATACTTTGTTTGTCCAGGCCGTTGATACATGAACTTTGTTCTTGTTTTAGCCCAAGAAAGGCAATACAGGTTTTTAGCCACATTCCTGTGTGCCAAGAGGTACCTTGGTCGCTCCTTGGTCCAACAGAGAACATTGTGGTGCTGTTGGACAGAGTAGTGCAGCCAGCAAGAAGAAACACTTCAAAACACTTGAGAAAACTGAGGACAACCTCCTCTGTTCACTAACACAGGGTAAGATCAGTAATGTTATTTTAATTGCCATAAGGCTCTGCACCCCCTTGCGTTTGCAGGTGCACGAATACTGGCTACAGAGCAGAGAGTCAGTCTGATTACCCTGCAAATGTACGTGTTGACAGACAACACCCACAAGGGGTTTTACTGACTTTTAGTGGTAAATCATGTACTTTTTTATTAGTCAAAGGATAAAATTGGGGCAGGGAATTGAAGGCACGTTTCAGCAGTGAGACGATGTTAAAAAGACGACATGTCTGCAGAGGGATGAAAATGTTTTATAAATGTATTTTGAAGACTTGTAGTGCTTATGTGACTTTCATACCAGCTAACTTAGAACTGGTTTATGGTAAGTAGGTGACTCAGTTGCTCACTGAGTTCCTGTTACCTTGTATTTACATACTTCATGTTAGTCTTGTGCTGCAAAGAAATGCTATTTCCCCTGATTTACAGGTATAACTCAGAACAGTTAAGCCACAAACTCTCAGTGGAATGTGGATGATGAACTCCTTGATGTCAGTGTGACAAGTAGCCCAGAAACATTTAGGAGTCAGATCCTTACATTGTGCTCCTGTGACCTCCCAGGGCACTGTCTAATTTGGGGCATTTCTTTCTTCTATAAACAATTCTCCCCTAATTGCATGTGTGTGAATCCAGCCTTATGCAAGGCAAAACTTCCAAAACCTTTCAGACTACAGTAGCCAGGGCCTTCCTAAAATCCACACCAGTCCCTGTGGTGTACTACATTTTTATAAACTGCTCCTGAGATACCATTGGTCTGTGAGTTGTTACTCTGTGCCAGCAAGGGAGTTGTTAAATCATTAACTTAGAATGGTCTGTTGGAGAGGTCAGGCTCGGGAGGGCTGGATTTGCACAGTGTCTGAAATGAATAATTTACCTGGAAACATAAGCAACAAGGATAAGGCAGTGGCTATGCAAAGTAAGATTTCTGAGTAAATACCTTCTTTATAGTCTTCTCTTTAATAGCTCTTCAACATTGTTTGGGTGTGTTTACACATTCAATACCTGAGGTAAAAAAATTCAGAAAATCTGTCAAAATAGCATGTACCAACAGTGATTTCTGGAAGGGAATATTGGTAATTCTTGATCTGTGAGATATGCTAAATGAATGTACAAAGGGAAGCAAAAAACCTCTGTTTTGCTTAAGATATGGCTTTTTCTGTGATGCTAATTCTGTATTTTGGGCCATAAGACAGAAATGAAATTACTTCCAAAGTCTCTGTTCACTCAGCAGTCTCCACCAGTAGTAGATACTGGAATACTCTCCCAGTACCACTGGGAATCAGTCTAAGAACCACATCAAACTTGATTTTCAAACCTGCAGTAGTAGAGTCCCTGATACCCTGATACTCTGACTGAAGATCAGTCTAGAAGAGTATTTGTTGAACTTCTGTTCATTTTTCTGAGTTTGTTTTTCCCATGGCAAATTGCTGTGCAGAAGGAGATAATTTTAACATTACTTCTGTACTGGTTTGATTCTGCGCACTGCAGGGTTTTGTTTGTTTGGCTGGGTTTTTTAAAGGTAAAAGACAGAAGAATAAGCAGAAATATTTTTATATACTTCCAGGCCATTCAAGTCAGTAGAGTGGCTCTCAAGGAGGCAGGAAAGACCACCACACTGACCTTAGCTCAAGTGCCTCTATTGCACAGAGTAGGATTTATGCTTAAGTGGTTTGTTGAATGGGGTAAAATTTTAGTATGTTAAATTTTAATCTGAAGGGTTATCATGGTATAACCTGTTTTTTATAAAGTCCTCACTCTACTTCCACAGCTGAATGACTGGAGATGCCTCTTTCAGCACTGCACCTCTCTTTGCAGCATAGTCTTTCAAAGCATAGAAACCTTGATTTGCAGCCAGAGAGGTAAAATGATGCAGTAGCCACTTGCTGCCAGCCCTGACAATTCCTCCAAGGTCACTCAAGAGAATAGATGTAATAAGAATTCATACCTAGTCCGAGTCTTTTAACAGGAAAAAAAAATGCCAGCTCAACTAAAAAATTATCCCCAAAAATTACAACAAAAAAACAAATCTGGAAAGAGTTGACTTTGATGTAATAGAAAGGAAAAAGAACTACTGTAAACAACGTCAGGACAAAACCAAAAACCCCCAGAGCATATATTTACAAGAGCAAATAGTGACAGGACAAGGGGGAATGGCTTCACACCAACAGATGGGAGGTTTAGATTGGATACTGAGGATAAATTGTTCCCTGTGAGGGTGGTGAGGCCCTGGCACAGGTTGCCCAGAGCAGCTTCCATCCCTGGAAGTGTCCAAGGCCAGGTTGGATGGGGCTCTGAGCAACCTGGGATAGTGGAAGGTGTCCCTGCCCATGGCAGTGGGGTTGGAACTGGGTGATTGTTAAGGTCCCATCCAACCCAAGCATTCTGTGATTTTATGATATTAAGCGAGGCTTCTGTCTCTCCATGATCACAACTTTTAGTTAAGGAGAAAATACCACAAATTACACCAGCATACTGACAAATCCCCATGCTTAATATGATATAAACACTGTGCTGACCACAAGAAATGAATCATTATGAAAGCAAACACTTGTGTATATCTACTAAAGTGTTTGTGTCTTTGTACATGAGTCTGAATTATAGGTGGGGGCATGGCATTGAACAGTAGAAAAGAGGCAAAACAGTGTATTAGTCTTACATTTTATTTTTCAAGTTACAGCCATATCAGACATCACACAGAAAATCTTGGTGTCTCTCAGAAATTTTGCCTGTGCATTTATTTCCCAGCAGAATTAGTGGGATTTTTTTGGTCTCTAATGCCTAGTGCCTGCCTGGAGATACAGACAGGGACACTGCTCCCTCTCCAAGGATGTGAGCTGTATGCCTCTCCTTTGTCAGGAGATCACTTCAGGTGCCTGGGGTGAGGTGACTTCAAAAGGGAATATTCCCAAATCTCTGCTACCATGGGAAAATGGCATACATGAATTGTAGCATAGATTATGCATTGAGCTGTCCTGTCCCTCAGAGGGATACCTGCTCATCCCAGCATTTATTTTAAACTTTAAATAGGATGGTGGCATTCTGATGCTTATCCAAGTTGCAGGATCCAGTTTAGTGGCCAAGCTACTCTGGCATAATTTTCCAAAGCCAAGTCCAAAAAGATTAACCTTAAACTTGCCCATGGCAAGCTGGTATTTGCAGGATGGCTCTCATTGTCACTCCTGGATGAAACAACAGAGGCCAAAATATCCTGCAGAGCTGGGAATGTCAGCCTCTCAGACCAGCTGATAGGAATGTCTTTGGTTTGGTGTGTCCTGGAGTCCATGCACTCCCAGGTTCCTAATTTGGGGCAGAACATACCAGGTGTCACTGAGAAAAATCCCTTGTGTCCCATCAAACGTTTTGTAGCCCCTTCTGCCTCCTGTTTCATAGGATTACTCTACATGCCTGTCCTCTAACTGGAAGGAAAGTTCTCCACTTGTGGGAGATTTGGAGCATTTTTTTGGCCTTGCACAGACAGGGCAGGAGCAAAGGCCATCACTTCTCAGCTGGAATGAGGTGAACTTGCTGCCAGGCAGGCAATGAGGGCTGTCCCTAGAGCACTTCTCTCCCTGATCTTCCCTAAACTCTGCAATGACAAAACGACAGGGACACTGGAGAACTCATGTGAATGCCATCAGTGCCACCTACTGCTCTGTATCACAAGTACAGTGTGTGTGCATCAGTGACTGATACAAATCCCTGTCCTTTCCTCCTCTCAAATTTGACTCAATGTCTACGAGCATTTTTAACATCCATGTCTGCTTTTTTTTTTTCCCCCCACAGTTAATTTAGGCAAACCTTGAAACCACAGTTCTGTTCAGAGCATGCCAGTCCTGGACAATTATCTCCTCTTAAACTTCCACACATGGAGGGTATTTCTTCCCCTACAGGCACCTTCTCGCTTGTAGCCAGGGAGACTGAGGTCGATATTCCAAGAGAAAAAGATTATTTGGAGTGGTTCTGGTGGAAGGACTGTGGTATGAAGACAACATCCACAATTCACTTCTTGGGGTGATAATACTGAGTTAGATTTTGCAGAAAACTTTGCTCCACGGAAATAGGAGTTGGATCAAAGTGTGCAAACAAGACAACATCCTAGAGGTAACAGTTTCAAAATGAGATTTAGGTAGGGCAGAATGCACAGCGTCGTCTTTGCATTGCTATCTCCACAGAACTCTAAGAAATTTGGGAAAAACAATACACACTTTGTATATTTCTCTTCAAAGACCTTGCAAACTCAGCTTTCTTATTGCCCAGTATTCTTGCAAACAAAATTATTATCGCTTCTGTGGGCTGAAAAAGAATTTGGTGGTGTAACAACTGGTGTCTGGCAGAATTGCAACACAATGAATTATGTATTACCAAAGGGCATCTGTATAGTTTGTGATAAAAACAATATGAGAAGCTAGGCTGGACTCAAAAGCAGTCTCACTTGTTTCCAGATTTCTGGAAAATATTTTAATCAATGTTATGTTTTAAAAACTAGCCTTTCTGGTATGTTTCCATCTCCCCACTTCAGCAGCTAGCCTCTGGTGAAAAAGGAACAAACTGCTCAGTCATAGTCACAGCCTTTCCCTGCCTCTGTGACAAAAATGACACACTGTTCTAGTGGCAGCAGAGTGTCCCTTTCAGCACTTGCACCTCACTGTACTTCACATGGAGGACAGCTAAAGGTTGCCCTTCTTAATATCAGAATAGAGCTTTTCTTCTGAAAAGCTTTTATTTTGTGTTACTATATGTGCACAGCAACACACGACCTCCTTTATGGCCCTAAAGCCAGATAACTCCAGCTGCACCCCAGACATCCCACAGTTAATCCTTGCAGGCCATAAATATAATGAATAGGGCCCTTTGCTCTCTAGCAGTTAAGAGCATTTGCAGGTTTGAAAGTTTCTCGACTATCTGTTGGAGCTTGTCTTTTCTGGGCACTTCAAATCTTTCCCTCACTAATAACAGAAAAGCAGGAATTTGGGATGGCATTGTGTGAAAAAAAAAACCTCCTTCTTTAATACATGCAGATTGGATAAAATCAAATGTACTCAGAATACGAAGGAGTGCTGATGTTCACTGTGCTACTGAGCACTTTTTATCAGTTAAAAACTCCATTATGTCCAAACTGCCAACGATGAGTTACTCCCAGATTCACTCAAGGATGGCATTGCAAGTGCTTGTGAAATTATCTCATGGTAACTGACCATTCTTTCTAGCTCATTTGCCAAGGTTTAAGGAATTATATCCTCCTTTGCCAGCTTCAAAGAGTAAAAGAATTAACATCTTATTACAAACAGAAGCTGGAAAAACATGACACTCAAGAACCTGAAAAGCACTGAGGAGCTTGAAGAATTTGCTGCTACAACTTTAGTTCATTGTTATAAAATTATTTGTATGTTTTTCAGGCTTTTGAATGCTTAGGGACAGTGATATATCAGTGAACCTGTGCCACTGGTTATCTGGCATCACTACTAGATGGTTATTTTAGAGGGCTGGAACACCTCTCCCATGAGGAAAGGGTGAGAGAACTGGGAATGTTCAGCCTGGAGGAGGCTCTGGGGTGACTTTGTCATGGACTGAAGGGACGCTACAAGAGCGCTGCAAAGGGACTTTTTACAGTGGCCTGGAGTGACAGGAAAAGCAGTGATGGCTTTAAGCTGAAAGGCTCTGGCACAGGTTGCCCAGAGAAGCTGTGGCTGCCCCATTCCTGGCAGTGTCCAAGGCCGGGTTGGATGGGGCTCTGAGCAACCTGGGATAGTGGAAGGTGTTCTTTAAGGTCTCTTCCAACCCAGACAATCCTGTGATTCTGTGGTCCCTGGAGAGGTAACCAATGTGAACAGTTTTGGTTTCAGCACCTTGAGAGCTGTGTGAAGACGTGCAGAGCACAGTGGTACCCAGCCAGCCATGGGCATGGGGCCCCCACACCCACAAGTCCATCAGGTTTCCCTCAGGGAAGCCGCAGCTCCTGGTGTTTACTCACAGTGAGGGTGACCACCATCGGTGCAGTCAGTGAGGGGTGTCAGGGGGGCACTGCACCCCTTGTCTACTTTAATAGCAGAAGTTTGGCTGTGTATTCATGTACACAGTGCGAGGAAAACCTGAGGGATGGACTGGTCAGCTGCTTTGTTCTCTGTTCTCCACTCCTCACCTGAGATGGCCTTTGCGCACCTTGGCAGCCTTAGGCCTCACCCTCAGCGTGAATGTCCCAGGAAAAGTGTGGAAGTGTGACTTGGGCAGATTTGATGTTCAGAAATGAAGTGAGCCTTAATGTATTACTGGTTTTTCTTTTAAATAACGTGTTTTTTTAGCTGTGGGATGATCTGGTTTCCTACCTACTCCTGGTAGTAAAAGCCACAGCCGCTCCAAAAATAATGATTCTCGGTCAGGCCTTTTTTTTAGAAACTGATGAATAGGGCAACTCCAACCATTGAGGCAAAATGACACTCAGCCAATACACCCCTGAATCTTTCCCTGGCCTCTTACCAGGCTCTTTTCTGAGACAGCTCCAGTTCTTAACTCTGCAAAAAAAGTTTTCTACACCCTTAGGTTTTTTCAGTGAGCTGTATCCACCAGCTCAAGCATGCGTCTGACTACCATGAATACAGAGAGGGCATGGAGCGTAGAAGTGGAAGAGCAAGTCTTTTGGGGAGTAGGTAGTCTTTAAGGCAGGCTCAGCTGTGCCATGCATTATGTATTATGTCTAAGAGACTTCTATGTTGATGGGCTGCCTGTCTCCTAAACCCATTTTCTTGGACTTGTTTTGCCTTCAGTGAGCTCAGAGCCTTTCCCTCCATGCCTGCTGATGCAGTGGTATTCTCCACGGTACCAGAAATGTCCTTGAGCTCACCTGGAGATTTCCTCTCTGCTGAACTGTGAGTTTGGGGCAGGTTGTGCTCTTAAGCTCAGAATCAGATTCAGCTCGCACAGCTGTCCCAGAAGCACTGGCTTCTCAACCAGATGTGTAATATAAGCATCTAGCAAGCAGGCAGCTGCTCTGGGGAGCTGTGAGGATGTCAGACTGTGAGTTAGGGACCAGCATCTCTGTAGATGTGTGTTCACTGCTTGCAGCATCCCAGCTCTGTGCTGGAGAAGACAGGGGCATGCTGTGCCCTGACTTAGTCCTCACTAAGTTCCCTGGTGGAGGACATGGGCCCAGAGGCCAGGAAAGACCTGTGGCATACGAAAAAACCAACCAGGTGGAAAATCAGGGACAGGACTGCAAGGAGGGGCAGAGTGCCTGCCAAAACAGGGCTAGAGCCTTTGTAGCTCTGTAAAAGCTGGCAGGGCTGCAGAGCTGCTAAAGCAGCTGACAGCTGCTGCAGAGTCCTGGGAACAGAGCTGGAGATAATTGTGGAGGTAGGAGATGAGGTAAACTCGGGCTTACAGACTGCTGAACTGAAAAAGAAGAGGTAACAGTATTTAACCTGGCAAGGAACCTGAGACACATCATGTAAAATGAGTCTACTCTAACTCCTGCAGATGGCCAGCAGGTAGGAAAACTCCACGGGAATCAGGGGAGGGTGTATCTCAAGGGGAGGACTCAGGGGCTGGACTCAAATCAGGTGGTGAACTCAAAGTGTCCTCCCTGTTGGAGTTGGCTCAGGGCGGTGCTGACTTTACAACCGTCCAATGTCAGCTGCTCCTGAGGTGCTGGTGGATACTGAATGCTGTGGCTCAGGAGCTCAAAGCCATTTTTTACCTCCCTCTGAGAGAAGAAAAAGAAAGAGCTCTGGCTCCAAAACTGTCAAGACCTTTCTCAGGTCAGTCTTACGTTCTTACCTCTCCCAGCAGCTGCTTCTCAAGCCCTGAGGATTTCATTGAGCCAATTTAATGCTGGTGGTCAGACAGTTTAAACCCATTAGCTCCCAGCTATCTGAATAATTTTCTCCTGGTATCCCAGCACACAGGCAGACTGCTCTAACCAGAACTGCAGAACACTGCCACGGGACCTGGACCTTTGCTGACTGCTGTGGCTTGCGTGGTGAGCACTCAAGGACTGAAGAAAATGCCACTGGCGAGATCCCTGTCCATGACATCTCTGAATGGGCTTCCTCAGGGTGAGGATGAAGACCTGCCCGTGGAGGATTTGTTGCTCTTTGAAATTTCTTGGGAAGTTACCAACAAAGGTTTGTACCACACTTAGGGGTTAGTATTGCTGCTTTCTCGTGAGTGGAGGGAGGGATGAAGGGCTGGAGAAGAAAGGCATTCACAGGAAGATTGGAGAAGGCTGCTGAGCTGCTGGATTGGAAGAACTGCAGGTGTGTAATCCTGCATGCTGAGTGTGGGCTGCACCTGCCTGGGCTTGTGTGGGATGGGCAGAGCCAGGATGTCTCTGTGTTTTTTCGTGTTCCACCACCAGGGAGAGGGGGTTTGAACATCTAAGTGATAAGTCTGAGCGTGCAGATATATATATATTGCTTTGCACATACTTAGGTTTTGCCTTCCATGCAAATTCACTTGGGAATGTCATGCATTGAAATGAGCTGTACAACAGAGATCAGATGCAGAGCAGTTTACCAGTCCCCCCTCAGCCTTCTAGAGCAGTGTGGAGAAGAGGCCAGGCCCAGAAAGGGTATAAATAAATAAATAGAGCTGTGTTACAGCCCCTGAACAAAACCCAGGAGTCAATGACCAGCAGCCTTTGTGTGCCCGCTGAAACTCTTCTGGATTGCTCTTTGCAAACACGGGTGGTGCCAGACAGGGGCTTCATTTGTTCACTGATTGCTGCTGGTCAGGCAAAGGGCATGCTGCTTATTGGGCAAAAATCCTCCTGCCTCTATTTCTAATTCCCTCATCAAATCATCCCCTTTCAGGTAGGTGTGGTTCTGCAAGCTTTCATTTTCACCGCAAAAGTGAGTTAGTATGAGTAAATGATTGACCCCATGTGTGTTATTGTCCTGGCAGATAAATAGAGATTGATCAGGAGAGGGGGATCTGTAATTTGTTGAGAATTTAGCTTTAAAGGGGAAATGTGTGTGAGAGGAATGGGCAGTGCTGGGGTTTATCCCCATGGGGAAACTGCTATTACTGATCTGTGATAATTTCTGCTGTTTTACTTTGCTCTTTCTAGGGTGGTGAGCCCTATCAATACCCAGAGGTGGGACAGAGTAGTTTGGGCAGTTTGAATCCCTGTGGGCTTATTTTTCAGTAGCTTCAGCCGAGTTTTAGAGTAATTTACTAAAGCCAGAACTCGGAGCATGCAGCATTCACTTTTGCAGTGTGCATGATAAGTAAGGCTCTGGCAAGCAGATGGCAGCAGAAATCTAGGAAATTCAGTTATTTAATTCAGACTTCTCACTAACTTGTTTGTTTGGCATAGCATACATATTTTCTGAGTCATATGGACCCAGTGGTTGTAGATGTCACACAAGACATTTAAGAAAAGGTAACCCACTTAGATTTTCCCAGAGTATGTACAAAATATAGTGAATCATTTAATCATCCATAGAGCTCTGGCTGACTTCACTGGGGCCAAATCAACTGACACAGCTGAAATTTACTATTCACATGTTTTATGAGAGAATTAATAAAGTCAATTCTACGCAGTGTCTTCAAAAATTAGGTGCCTTTGCTTGCATCACTTTCCAAGCCCATATATTCAGACAGGGCTGAAGGAACATGGCATGGAAAGGAATTTCTTCATTAGAATCTGACCTTGTGCAAAGTTTCCATTAACCAACCTCAACTAGAAACATCTGTGCAAACCCCCTTTTATAAACCTGTTTCAGCCTATTTTTCTGGTAAATTCTTGATACTGAGGGTTTGTTGGGTTTTTTTGTTGTTTGTTTGGTTTTTTTTCTATCTCTTCCAGGCAATTGAATGTCTAAGTCATGTGGTAAGAACTGTTTCCTGGTGACAAGGGATATGTTGGGGCACTGTGAGAGAGAGTAGACAGCAAAATACAGGGAGAGTCATCACAGAAGATATATAGGCTTAGGAAATAATAGCTTATGCTGCATATTTCCTAGCTCCTTTAGCACGAGGATTTGTTTATTTGATGAAATAAGCTGACCACACAGAGATTTAGTTCTGCTGCATGTTTTGGTGTTTGTGCTGCTGTGCATGGTCCTAACATAGAGGGCAAGATAAACATTAGCTGGAATCATTGCCTGACAAGTTAATTTTGAGCATTTAACATGAAGGTTTCTTTCTTCCATTCTGGCAATGTAAAGGTGTGTCAGAGGAGCTCAGCCTGAAGTTGGTTTGCATTTCTGAGGTGGTGTGAAGCTGCTGCTGCCAGCAGGAACAAGTCCCAGTCTTTGTGTTTATTTTGTGTGCATCACCAGGGGCTTGGGTACATGTCCTCCTTGGCCAGTGCTGCTTCTTAGTAATCCCTCAATTTCTCTTGTGGCACTGACAGTCTGGCTGAATTGTCTTCTTTCCTGTGAGAAAGGTGATAGCAGAGCTCACAGGTGGATATCCATCCCCACACACTATAACCAATGACCTTTACAAGTGCTGAGCTGAACCTCTTCAGAGCCAGAGGATGGTGAGGGGGTCCTGCAAATTGAAGAATATCTGATTCTGTGCAGGGAGAGAGTCTTCATGTGCCAGCTGCCCACGGAGAGCAAGCATTCCCTGGGATTTCCCTGATGGTGCTGGTTGTTACTGAGGCATGAGGTGCAGCTGTAGGGAAGAACAAGTTGGTTGTATGAACTCAGGCCTCAGACATCTACAAGTATCCATTATTTCCAGAGTCTCATCTCTTCTTTGTCAGCAGCTGGAACAGGGAAGTTGTCTCTCCTTTTAAGTATATATCATTTAACACGTGCTCTAATAAGGCAGAGTTTCTACTTCTCCATGTTTCCTTTTTGTATTTTCTGCCCTGGCTGCAGCCTCTGCTAAATTACAACCTCTGACATAGAAAACATTGGCCTCTCAGTTACTGCTCTCACTCTTCTGTCTGGAGCAAGCAAAGATAAGGTAGCTGAAGGTGAAAATGGGAAATAAAAAAGGCTCATCTGCCAGTGTCACTCTCCCTCACCTTTCCCCTAAGTCACATGAGAGGGAACTTTCCACCTAAACCAAACACAATATTGAAATCCTCTGGCATTGAAAGTCCTTTGCCAAAGAGATGAGAAATATGTAGTTTGTTTTGTGAGATTTTCCTCACTTTAGTTAGCTTTTTACTGGTGGGCAAAACCCTACGTGAAGTGGATCTATGGTGTTTCTGTAGACATTGGCAGAAGGGGAAAAATGCAGGCAGTGAGGGGTCCCAGTCCACTACAGTGTCACAAATCTGGTGGTAATTGTGGGGAACACCAGCATTTTTAACTCTTCCTTTCCCTCCTGGCCATCATGTTCTAGTAAAGCCAGATCTGGTCACGTTGCTGTGGAAAAAGGGTCTGGTTTCTTTCCTCCATAGTGTGAAGAACAATAAAAGCTTTAAGTGCAGGAGCACAAAATAAATGGCTAGCAAGCTATGAAGATTTCGTGTCTGGGTTGGGTTTGTCTGTAGTGGGTTTTCTGACCTATTAGTTAGATGGGCTGAGAATGTTCAAGATCTGCTCTTTTCTCTAGAAGGATGTCTTGAAAATAATTCCAGTGATATTTAGATTAGTATCCCTTGCTGTACCACTCACAGCTCTTAGATAGAAAGTAGAAGAATGCTTAAAAATGCTGGGCAAACAGCCAGCTTGTGTCATCATTCAGTTGTGAACAGCTTAGCTCAAGAGCCACTGGTAGATGAATCTCAAATATTTTTTCCATGCCCATTGGAACGAAGACTCTGCTAAAAACAAAACTTGTTTCAGCTCTCCCTGGAGCAGAGATCTTGGTTCAGCTTCTCTGGTGAAAAACTGGACTTTTGGAAATTAAATCCTGAATCCACTGAAGTCAGTAGGACCTACATTTTACCTCCTCTGTGTCTTGATGATGAAACTTCCTTGGGAGAAGGTGATTACTGTAATTTGTGACACAGCTGAAGTAACACCTTTTGGGGAGTGGGGATGTGCTGGCATAAACTTGGCATAAGCACAGCCTCAGAGCTCTGTGCATTTATAGAGTGGGCTGGAATATCAATGTCAAATCAATTCCAAATGAAATCCTGTGCACTGGGGATGATGCCCACAGACGTCAGTTGTGGACATCTGTCATAAATTTCAGCAGTTCAGTATTATTTCAGGATACATTTGGAATGTCAGAATTTCAAAGAATGTGGAGATCTATCTTCTGAGGAGTCCTGGCCACAAACATAGCCCAAAAACCACAGGAAAAATATCTGCTGGCTGAAGATGCTGGCTCTTTTCACCTGACACATTTTACAACCTGATTTTATTAATGGTACCTCAATAGACAATCAATCAGTCAATCAATCAAATTCCAATCAAATGTTAGAAACAAGTTCAATCCAAGTTTTTATCATACCTGTGCAGATCAGAGAAGCATTCTGAGGAGAAGGGTGAAACCATTGATGTAATGAGTGATTGTGGCAGTGAAATCAGTTTGAATCCCGGGCCTGGACTCACGCTGCTGCCTTGGATCCTGTGGCTCTCATGGTTCTCAGGGAAGCTTTAATGGCTCCAGAGTGGCCTGGTTAGGACAGAGCAAAGAAGCTGCAGAGCTCTGGAATCATCCTGATCCTCTCTCTGTGTAGCAAAGGTGTGTGGGAAAGGATCAGTGACAATCTCCACTTACCTCCGTATCACTTCCGTAGTTCACTTCCTATTTCTCTCCCTCATTTTTAATTTCTGCTGCTCCTTCCCTCTGTCATTCTGCAGTGTGGAGTAGGTAGGAGGACAAGCTCTAACTGCTGCTTGGATTTTAAATATACAAAAGAAATAATGCAGCAGGACTTGAAACAAGGAAAATAGAAAAAGCTGGAGTGATGCAAAGAACTCCTTTAGACAAATTCATAGTAGTATTAACATAGATAAAAAGGTTTCAACTTTTAAAATAATTCTATGGAATATTTTCTGAGAAAGTGTTTTGGTTTCATCTTCTATTTTTTAAAGAGGTCAGGAAAAAGAGGTCAAACTTCCCTTAAATTAACAAAATCCTTCTTTCCCAAATATCTTAGCTCCCCTTTCTGTGCCAGTTTATTTTTCCCTTAAAAAAAAATAAAGGAAGAATAGAAAAGAGATAGATGGGGGAAAAATTTGTTGTTGATTTCCTTCTAAACTTGATTTCATTTATTGGTGGAAAGGTTAAAAACATGTTTTAAAAAGAAATAATAGAAATATATTTCTTTCAAGGATGCTTTAAAATGACTAAAATTTAATATATTTGAATAAAGCATTTTTGTTGAACATCAGAAAACTAAACTATTCCTGTATTAACATTTTACTGCTATTTCCCCTTGTCTGTGATATCCCAAACCAGTTCTCTTGTTCTGATCTCTACTGATTCTCTGTTTCTCATTTTGTCATTTCTTGTTTGTTTTAACCCAGTTTCAAAGTACAAAACTTCAGAGGCAGCATAGAGAAACTTGCAACATTTTGATACATCCCTGTAGTTTGGAAAGGTTTTCTGTTTATAGTATGACCTAAAACATCATATTAGAGGAGAAAAAGAAGGTTTACCAAATTGTTGAAGCAATTTGAGAATTCTGAGAGGTGAATATGTAAACTCCGACTCTGTTACTCAGTAGGATATGTAAGATTTTGCTTACTGGCACAGATATTTCCAGGGAATTCAAAGCAACTGAGCATATAGAAACTATCTCTTAAAGATACATAACGTGTTCCTTGAGTTTGCTATGGAGAAGTGTCATTTCAGAAGCTGATACATTATTCTAGACATTGCTCTGTTCTTCTCAAGATGTCTTTTTAAAGTTATACCCAACACTTCCTACATACATAGTTTCACTTGCAGTTTCCCTCCACTGTCAATTAAACCTTATGCACAGACATGCTTTGTGACTCATATTTCCACAGTAACAGGGAAGACAAAAGCAGGTCTGGGGGCCAGGTAACATTGCTTTTATCACAGTTACCTTCTGAGGAGTTTTAACAGCCTGTAAAATGTACTCTTTGGATTTTATCAGAAGTATTTTTCATTGCATTTCAGGCAAATCAGCGCCCTGAAATGTTTTTTATTGCTGTGCAACAGATTACGACAGCAGAGCACAGCATGCTCTCCATTCTTTCCCCCATAAGAGGCCTTCCATGCATCTTTGACCCTTTAGGGCACACAGGGACCCTAAGGATAACCTTGTGGAAAGAAACACTCAGATGCTGGCTGTGTGAAACAAAGATCCAGGCTCTACCAGGCCCATGAGCTGCAGCTTCCTCATTTCCCTTCAAATCCATGGCTGTGGAAACTCAGCTGTGTTGCCAGTCCGAGTGTTGAACCCCTTGCAGTATGGAAGAGGCTGATCCATGCTCCTGGGATGGGGGAAAGAGCTTTGCTTCACTCTAGGCACATAGAGCTTTATCATGGTTCTTAGTGTCTTTCATCTTGCAAGTCATATTTTCTCTTTTTCTTGGATCACCAGGCTGCTCTGCACTAAAATTTTCCCTCATTCTAAGTTCTGTATTCCTGCCAATTCAAACCAGCCAGTTTCATGACTAAGATTTCTACCAAGCCTCATGTTTATCCTTTTTGGATTGAAGCCCCTTATGCTCCTATGATGAATTTACCACCCAATAAAAGCAGATATATCATTGTAACTATTGCTTTATAAGTTGAATGTTCTGACTTGTCTCAGATAATTACAATTTTATGTTTATCTAAATCCAAGGTATTCAAATAGACTTTCTCAGCTTGTGAGCAAAGGCACTTGGAGGGAAAATACAGTGTTATTTATCTAAGATTGCTCTAAATCCCTGTCCAAAGCAGCCATGGAAGAATATGATGACCATAAATTAGTTTCTTAAGCTTTCTGGTCCTGCTGAAGGAGAGAATAATAGTCTTATGCATAGGTTTCCTTCTGCAGTTCCATGTCTACATGATGTGAAAATCTTGAACTGTCAGCTTGATTTAGGAACAGACATCTGTAAGATTCTTGTCTTCATAGGTCTTGAATTATTACGGGTAATAATTTATTGTACTAATTCTACTTAGCAAGTTGGTAGATTGGAACTGCATTTTTTTTTCTCTTTGTAAATACCTAGAATTCCAAGACATGAAAATATTAAGACTAGGGATCCTTCCAGCATTCAAAACAAATGGGATAATTGTAGAAAAAAGGCATTTAGGTGAATTTCTTTTCTAGGGGCATAATTAAAACTGTAGCTCTGTCATTTGGCTCCTCAGGGCTGCAAGATGCCAGGCTTTGCAGAAGGCTTTCTGTAGTTGTCAGGGGATACAGTTTCATTCATCTGGGAACTAATCTCCCAAAGTGCTGAGCAACTTCAGCCACCGTACTGTACATAGCAGTGGCAGATTTTTAAGGAGAATTAGGTAACTTCTCAAGGTTTTTAATTCAATTGGATGTGATGCATTGGCACCTCTGAATATCCCAATAGCTTTAAAAGGGTGAGCCTAGAGTGCCAGCTCTCAGTCCCTGGCAGCTTTCAGTGCTGACTCCATAGGTAATTTTGATGTCACTGTTGGAAGCTGTAGCACCATCTCCTTCCCCAGAATGCTGCCAAAGATTTCCAAAGCGTCAACATCCAGTGGAGGAAGAAAATTTTATGTAGGAGCACCAATCCCTCCTGTAGTGTTTCTTTTGCTCTTTGTCCCTGTTGAGCTCTCTCTGTCTCACCTTGCTGGAGCTACGCTCATTTTCTCTGGTGTGCAGCAGCTGCTTGGCTTCAGGTTTTCTTTTTCCTTGCCATCCCTCCCCCTTACTGGATTCAAGCACGCCCTACTGTTCTTCTGACTTGGTGGTGGTGCAATGTGCACTGCCTGGCACCCTGGGGACTGTGGGAAAGGGAGGTTTGTCCTGCCAGTGCATGAATTCCAGGGCTGGCTATGGAAAACTGCGAGGTAGAGCAGCTAAAGGGCTCTTGCACACCATGTGCAAGACTGGATAGATCTCTATTGACTTGGCAAAGGATGCTACTGGATTCTCTTAAACATTTGAATGCTGCATTTGTTTTTAAAGCAGACAATATTTTGGTGAAAGATGCTACAGACATTTATATTGTCAATGGAGGCTACATTCCCTACAGCTTTAACAATTCTTCAAGACCGGTAATGGAACCATACTCCTTATGCTTTGAGGATATAGGTTTAAGTCCATTTTTATAGCCAGTAGTCAATGAAATCCCTCAGTTCCTCAATTTCTCTTAGCAATTTGTGTCAAACAAGTTCAGTTCTTACCACGTGATGAAAAATAGGTTTGAAAATTATAACTGGGGCAATAAAACAAAAGCAAAGGCTGTGCTTGGGATGCAGCAGAATCAAGAGCAGACATGGGAGAGTGGAAGTATGAGACTCAGGATTCTGATCCCTCAACTGAACAGTGAAGTTCTGATACCACTCGAGACTGAACTTCTGTTTATTTGATTGAGGCTGGTTTTCACTTAAAACCTACATATGTGAAGGGATTTAACTAGCAGCGTATCTGATCCACAGGTGAGTTGGAGCTTGGTACAGAGATCTATGGCCTGTGCCCCTTTCTAATTTTTGTTCTTTGTGATTTTCTTTTGCAGTGGGAGGCATTTACACTGTGATCCAGACAAAAGCCAAAACTACGGCAGATGAATGGGGTGAAAACTATTTCCTGATTGGGCCCTACTTTGAGCATAACGTGAAGACTCAGGTGGAATTCTCTGAACCTCCAAACCCTGCAGTTAAGAAGGCAATGGACACCATGAAAAGCCAAGGGTGTCAGGTAAATCAGATGTGCTGCTGCTTCCCAGGGCAACAAATCTGACTCTGAGGAGATTAAAGTTTGGGTTAATGCTCTTGTCGTTCCACTTGACACAGCAGTCCTGGTCAATGTCACAACGGGAAAGGCTCGGAATCCATTGTTAGAACAGCAGAGTCAATTCATTAAAGGTTATTTTTGAGGAAGAACCAGTTCATCCAATTATGGGTTTTAACAGTAATTTATCTGCAAGGCTGTTTAATTGGATTAATGACTTATTTATCTGGTCTCTAAGTACGGTGAGATTTTAGTGGATATAATATGACCTTACTTTGAGCCCTTACATTTCACACTCTTGCATGGGAGTGAGAAGAGTGTTCCATTAGCTCTCAATTTTTCTAATGTAGCATAATATTGAGCTGAAAGCCAGAAAAGGACTTGAGAAAAGCACTGAGGTGACAAAGAATCCACTTCCTCAGTTCAGTGCAACCAGCTGTCAGTTCCCTGGGAAGAGAGGTTAAACCACAAACAAGAAGTGGATTCATCTCCCTTTCCAACATGATTTTTAACCAGTGTTTTCTGTGTGATCTCAGCCTTTCTGAGACTGGGTTTCTCCAACAATAAAGTAGGAATAAACTTCTTCCTATAAAGATTATATGCTAAAAGAAATAGATTATCTGCTGTGTTGATGGGCAGTTATTAAGCTGCAAGCAGATTTGGTTACCTGAAAATGGGTGAAAGGTAACTCATGCTAAATTTGACCTCCTTTCTTGAAGCCCTCATGAGAGATGTAGAACTTGCCTACACTCTGACTCAGTGTTGAGTCCCTCAGAGATGCCAGTTCACAGGAGGAAAAATTGTCTGCTCAGAATGTGTTCTGAACAGATGTGGAGAGCACTGAGGGGCAGCAGCAGGGAAGCATTCTTACTGTTGCTGAGGGGATGGACACACTTCAGTGTAGAAATGCCTCCAGTTCTTGGGCTGCCACCAGCTGTGGCACTGACCATGTGTTGTCTCCCTTTGGAAGAGCAGTTGTGCTGTTCTTAGGATCTAATGCCCTGTTATGCAGGTGTCTTTTGTTGGAGGAGTATGTGCCACAGCTTGGGATAATGTCTGTTGGGCACACTGTTGTGATGCTTGCATTGTACACACTCAAACTGAAAGGTCCAATCTGCCATTTCTTATCTTTATCAGATTTTCATATGTGATTAATCAAGTTTTCCGTGTTGCCTGTGTAACACTCCTTTGTCTGGAAAACAGCTAAAGACTTCTGGGGCAGATTGATTGCAGTGCTTTGTGTTGCTCCAACAATGCATCCAGTTTATTCAGCCAGCCACCTCTGCCAGCCCAACATGTGCATGGTGCTGCTGGAGTATTCATATACAGCAGCAAATCTGTCCCAGGGACGTCAAATACAGCTTTGATGTCCAATAATGACGCTCTAGTTTCCAGGAGCTGCACTTATCCTATTAACATTTATGTCTGGGTTTTGCTTATGCATCACAATGGATGGTTTTAAACCAGGGGACCTAGGAATTCTTCCAAACTTCTCCAGTCAGGTGTGTTCCTTGCCACAACCTATGTATTTAGATGAAGTCTGGGTTCCCTGCTTTTTAACCTCATTTTCCTGAACAGCAAATCTGGACAGTCTGAAATAAATACATGAGGAGTGAAAAGGAGCAAACCTGCCTTTGTTATGCCTTGTACTTTTTGTGAAAACAGGCCAAAAGCTTTTATCTTATTTATTTTCAAGACCTGACCTCTCTTCAGCTCATTGTAATGTCAGGTCTGGGTTCAACCCCTGAGGT
>WAAE01002093.1:7205-29871 GCA_013400495.1 Nicator chloris
GGGGCGCCCGGCGTCCCGGCAGCAGCTCCCGAGCGGCAGCCCGGGCCCTGCCGGCGTCCGGCCGGTGCTGTTAACCACCTTGCCGTGCTGTTAACCCAGGCCGGTAGCAAAGCGGGGCCTCTGGGGCTCGGCCGCGAAAGGGAGAGGCGGGAGCCCCGCGGGGGCAGACGGCAGGGACAGGGCTGCAGCCAGCCCTTAGCACCCCCAGAGCTCAGCCCGGGCTGCGCACGGAGGGATGGACTCTCACTGGTTTCTCAAACTGTAATACATGCTCGTGGGAGTTTGCCTCGGGTGGTTTAACTTGCGTCAAATTGCAAGGTACAGGAAAAATAAACACTTTCAACCTTCTCTGCAACAAGCTGGGCGGTCAGAAAGAAGGAAGAGGCTGGGTATTTAATAATGACCAAACAGCACACATTAAACCTGAAAATTAAATCAAGTTTTTATTCAAAGCATCTATTAGAATGACAGCACATCAACTCATCTGTTTTTAACTCATGCCAAACTACAACTTAAATCTTTCAAAGCACTGAACAATTTCTTGTATGTAATCACTTAATAAAACAAAAAGCAGTCTTCCACATCCCATCTTTACTTTTTTTACTTGGTATTTTACCCAAAACTTGTCATGATCCAAAACTGCTTCAGCTGTCTGAATTTTGTCTATGGCAAAGTACAATCCAGTGTACTTGTCATACTTCAAAGACCTGAGGAAATATTCTGGCTGACTGAAAAGAAACAATTTAAAAAACCTCAACCCCAAAACCCCACAACCAATCCTGATAAAGTAAGATTCCAGTCTGCAAGTGGCTGGCAATTAGTTTTCTGCCCTGTGAAATACTACTCAGGAGCAATTCTGAGTTACAATTCAGAATTTCAACAGATGTACGTTCAGGGCTCGTTTTGGGATCAGACTATTCACATGAAGCCAGACCAACAGTCAGAAGCACGCAATATGTCTTAGAAACCCAAAACCTACATACATGAACGAATTACTAGTTATATGTAGGCAAAGAACCCTTTTATGACTAATGTTTCCTATTATTTTCAGAAGCTGAAGCATTAGTTAAACCGTATCACTGGTGCAAAATTAATTACATTCAATGAAAGAGACTTTTTTTTTAAATTATTCAATTACTTTTTAGTTAAGTGCATCAACACAGGATTTAAACAAACTGGGTTAGAGATTTTCAACCACAACAGGTTATCAGAGAACATACTTCAACAGCTGCAGTTTCTGATGTAAAACCACTCTACTTTTCTGGAACAGCTGTATGCATCTTGTCAGCCTATATCAAGTGATTGATAAAATGTTTTCTTCCTTTTCAGTTCAAGTGAGGGGGAAAGAGGCTTCCCTTCTCATCTGAATTTCCTGACTTCCAACGAGAGGAAGAAGTTAAAGCAAGCAGGTCAGTAAATATACATTATTAATATCCCCTTAAGCAGTAGCTCAACAACAACAACAACAACCAACAACAACAAAACCACACACAAAAAGTTCAATCTGAAAACAAAGTTTTGTTAGCCTATTAGGAATTTCTGGCTGCCTTCAAAGCAAAATATGGTAAAAGATCTCCATGAGACAATGCTACTGAAAGTATACAACATTCACAAAGTGACAAGATACCCTGTTAAACATTTTATATCAGCATCTGAGTACTAGGCAGCATTTTGCAACTTCATTTATTTGGGAAATATATGAAATCACACTGTTAACACACTTGTAACTACCTTTGGAAGCCTATTTTCTAGTTGTATAGTGAATACTTTTCTGCAGTGTTTATAGCTGTGCTATGGTTAGTGAACAAAAAATCGGCATGTTATGCTGGAGTAAAGCAGTAAGGTGGCTTTATGCACAGTAAGTATGGAGGCTTCTATTTGCTAATCATTATAAAAGCAGTACTTTAAAACTTAGTGTTTGCTAATAGAAGACCTAGAATAGTTTACTACAAATTCATACCACCCTGTAAATAACCCCTTTATTAACAAAATCAAGTGCCAAATCACTACAGGGCCCAAAAACACCTGAAAAAGTATTACCAATTGTTTACCTTTTTCTAGACTTTGCAAGACTAATCATTTTCAGATAAAACAATGTGCAAAACTTCCCAACTACATGTGTTAGGAGTAACAAGTGCTACCAAGAGATTCTGTTGAAATCAAATAAAAAAAATGTGAAGCAGCAAAGTCAAGCCTCATACCTTGGGCAGTCACAGTGAAGATATTCCCTGCACGAAGCATCTTCTTTCCCTGTACAAGTTGAGATAACTAACCTTTGCCCTTTGCCTTGGAGATGCTAGGTAAAGATAAACTGACATTAGAAAAACATGGTTTCATTGCTGTTTAACAATATCCCCAGACCCATCACTTTGCTAGATAGTCAGATAAATACTTTTTTGTCAGCCTTCTTTGGCCACATGTACCATCCTGCTAATTGCAAACACTCTGTTCAGAAAGAGTTTCCTGTGAAATCTGCGTCAGATAAATGAGTTAACCTTGCAAAATCTAGCTTCCCATGACACATAAATCTGTCAACCCTGCCTTATGCAGTTCCATATTTACAAAATACTTAGAAATTTTACATCTGTCTTCTACCTTACCAAAAGTGCAATTCTCTCGCCCCATGTTATGGGGCAACAACATTCTTCATAAATTCTACAGAATAGCAGCCTATTATAAGCAAATAAGGTGCTTAGCTTATGCTTGGGACCTAACTGGTTAAGTAACACCAGAAAGTACATTTTTTACGGGCAGAGTCAGCTCCTCCTATCTACTGTCGCAGGGGTGCCACAGCTAAGTTTGCCAGCTCGATGAGCGCCAGTGCGCCATGCATGCGTTCACGCTGCTCCTGGAGGCGGCGGTGGCGGGCAGCTGAATGAGCGCTGTTTTTCTCTTCATCATCCTCTTCATCAGACTGAAGGTACTCCATTGGGTCCTGCTGTTCCTGATCCGTTTTCTGGATTGCTTTGGTCTTCAAAGCAGGAGCACGCTGCTCTCTAGTCTCCCAGTATCTATAACATCAAATGTGAGGAATACTTGTAAAATACATACAGTTGACTCGCACACCAACAATTCAAAAGGGGAAAAAACCTCCCAACTACTCGCTTACATCCAGCTGTGCACTGCACTTGGCTTTATCTTTCAGCCCTTATATGGTAGTATTTAAGCTATCAGAAACTTTCTTTATTCAGTATTTTAAGGGTAAAGTGCCCAAGTGATCATCTGTGACAGATTTCTTGTCTTCTCCTCTCACCAGGCATTTCTCCCTAGGCATACAGAGCCCCTCACACACACGCAAATTCAGCAAATGTAGCACTAGCTAATAAAGCATTAGCAGGTGTTATCAAGCAAAAAGAAGTATTTAAGCAGAGAGCAGACACAAAACAAAACAAAACTGTAAGAAAAAAATTTCATGAGGAACTTTGTCTTGACCAGGAGTTCATAATTCTTCAAGGTGAGGCAAGGCTGTGCTGATGTGTACTGGAAGTACATCTAGTTTTGATTTCTTGCAGTTTCACTGTCCCAAAGAATAAATGCTGTGTCAGACCACCCTTTTAAGTATTTTGAGTAAGATAACACCATGAGGGAACTTACTTTGCTAGCCACTCAGCCACAGCTTTATTGTCAGCTGTCTGCTTCTTATTCAGCCTGTCCGTGAGCTCTTCCCTCTTCAGTCGGGCGTATGGATGTTTGGGACAATGACGGTTTGCATGTGTGAATCTGCTTAAACAGCCTTAAAAAAACCAGAGTGACAGTGAAGAACTTGATACAGAAAGCAGCCAACCAAAGAAAGTATATCATCTGTGGGATGGAAATGTCAGTGAATCGACCCTTCCCCATTCACCACCCCTAGGTTTGGTTGAACACCGAAGGCTCTAGTTGCAAGGTTCCTAACATGCCCCGGATTTTATACATTAGTATCCACTGTTAGAGAGTGTATGCAATCGTTAGATACATACTTGCAGAATTAGGCAGATTCTGCATGGCTCTTCCCTTCCCTAAAAGTTACACCAAAATTATACTCCAAAGCTTTGCCATGTGAACACGCATACATTTCCAATATTCGTCTGACCCCAGAAAGCTACACATTGTTCCCTGATGACTCACCATTCTCTGAGCAGACAAAAGGCTTCTCTCCTGTGTGGAGACGCTGGTGAGTTTTGAGCTGCCCACTCTGTACAAAGGCTTTCCCACAATCTGGGTAGTCACATAAATAAGGCCTTTCACCTTAAAAGTAGTAACACAAGAGATTTATGAAGTCATAATAACCAGTGGTGGTCCCTGGCTTGAGACTTGCACAAGCAAACTCTCCTTTAGATGTAGAAAAATCTTGTTAAAAAATCCTGGTGTACTTTGAAGTGCATGTTCTATGCTACTGGATAATATACTTATTTTCAAAGAGAAAAAAAATTGCATTTTTCCTTGTCATATTTTCTGATTTAAGACTCTTAGATAGCGCTACATAAGTTTTGTGAAACTCTGCATATGTAGAACAAGAAATATATAAAATAAGTGGACAAGTAATGTAATTCAGGTTGTACCCAGAAGAATTTTATCCTTACCATAGCCTGAACTAGGATAACATACCGGAGGTCAATATTATAACCAGGTTGTAGAAATATCTCATTAGGAGAAATATCTCATGTTTAAGAAAAGTAATAATGATGGAGGCTACATGAGAAACTTATTCCAGATTTTTCTTAGGACAGTCATCAAGGAAGATTTCTCCACGCAAACTGCAACCAGAAGTACAAAGGTAGCAGGTGTCTCCTTCCTGAAGCAGACAGATCTGACTGCACACACTGCACGAAGGGTATGCCATGCCACCATCCTCAGGAAGGCAACAAAATGAGGGTGAGTCTGGCTCAACAATTCAGAGGAATAACAGGGCAAGCTCCACTCTGTTAAGTAGTCCTTACAAGTTCAACACATTGTTGGACCAAGTGAAATATCTTCTGACCAAAAAACATGAAGAATGCTGCTATTTAATATCATTATATAGATTAGTCATAGTGACTTGAGTCAGAAGGAGATGGTGAGAGCCAAGGCTTACGTGGAATTTTGGTTGGTTGGTTGGTTTGGGGGAAGTGTTGGTCGTTGTGTTTGTATTGTGAGCTACATTTGTTCATATTTCATAACAAACATGGAGTTCTGTTGAAGAAATAAAATGTATTTGCTTGGTTTAAAAAAAAACCCAGATGGCATCTTCAGTTCAAGCTCAGCTGAGTAAGCAGTGTGTTCATCATACATTTTAACTTAAGTGTAACTGTCTTCTAAACACAGTTCAGTAAAACAGCGTGATCTCCTCCACCCTAGAAAATGAATTTTAGGTGGCGGCAAAAAACAACTGGATGGTGATTTTAAGCATGTGGACTCTTCTCTCAATATTTAAGCACATTTCCTAGGATGTTACAATCCTGAAGTTGCCAGCCACTTTTTAAGTTACTGTAACCTCTTAAAGCAAAATTCAATTGTGATGTGAAAAATACATCAGCAAGGAGGAAACAAATCATAGAGAAGAGGCAATCAGCATACAAAGTGCTACAAAGTTCAAGTACAGAGCACCAAGCCCAAGACTAGTTCTCTCTCTTACAAAGTGAGCCTGTGACACTGACAGATAAAATGTTTACACGATTTTTCCTACACTATTATAGCCCAATGGTTACAAAGACTTTGACTAGCAAGAACTGGGAGCAAAGTATGATTAATTTAGCAGTTACAATAAAATTGTAACAGGTCAAGTTCTTTGGGGTTCCTTTGGTTTTAATCCTTCACTCATGCTTCCTAAGTGGCTCTTCCCAGCTATTCACACTTTCTTTTTACTCACCAGTGTGAGTTCTTTTATGGGCTTGCAGTGACTTCTCTCGTGGAAAGACCCTGTTGCAAATATTGCAGCGTATCCTGCTGGAAGAGTGCTCTCCTTCACTGATCAGGTCTCGGACAGTGTCTGCTCTTGGACGGCCACGTCTTATTCCATCCTGGGTGTAAATAACGAGGCAACTAAACTCAGGAATTTCCTCCCCCAGGCAGTTTTGCCAACGGGCACAACCATCCCCTGGAGCGACAGCACGACCAAGGATGGTGCCGTGACAGCACAGAGCCACACCAGACTGTGCCCAGCCCATTCCTAACTCACTCCTAATGGCTGCATTGTGGCCGCTGCAGGAGGGGAGATGACAGGCCCCCCCCATGAGCTCAGGAGTGTGGGGAGAAACTGACAACAGGATCACAGAATGGGTCAGATTGAAAGGGACCACAGTGGGTCATCTGCTCCAACCTCCCTGCTCAAACAGAGTCATTCTAGAGCACACGGCACAGGACTGTGTCCAGGCAGTTCTTGACTATCTCCAGTGAGGGAGATTCCAAAACCTCTCCAGCCAACCTGTGCCAGTGCTTGGTCACTAACACGATAAAGAAATTCCTCCTCATATTGAGGTCGAACTTCTGGTGTATCAGTTTCTGCCCATTGCTTTTTTTTTTCTATAGCTTGTCACAAGCAAGCAGATCCTGGGCTCCATCCTTTTGGCACCCTTGTTAGATACTCATATCCATTAATAAGGTCCTCTCTCAATCGTCTCTTCTTGAGGCTGAACAGGTTCAGCTCCCTCAGCCTTTCCTCATTAAGAGAAACGCTCCAGTCCCTTAATCATCTTTGCTGTCCTACACTGGACCCACTCTAGTAGCTCCATGTCTCTCTCTTGCACTGAGGAGCCCAGAACGGGACCAAACACTCCAGGTGCGAGAGCACAAGGGTTTTTTTCCGATGGCGAGGGTGGTTCTTTTAGGTTTATTTTTTACTTCTGTAAGGAAGGAGGACGAGCAGCTGCTCTGTCCACTGCTCTTTCCCGCGGCGCGCGCGCCGTTGCCGGAAGTGACTTCACTTTAAATGTCCGGACGGAAGCGCGGGAGGGGCGCGCGCCGAGGAGTCACCCTGTAAGCGCGCGGCCCGCCCGCCTGCCCGCCCCCGCCCGCCGCCCACTCACCTTCAGGTGCCGGTGCCGGCCGCCGTTCCCCGGGCTCCCCGCCTTCTCCTCGTCCCCGCTGGGGACTCTGCCCGCTCCCCCGCGGGGCGGCGGGAGGGCTGACGGGCCGGCGGTGCTGTCGCCGCCGCCGGGGCTGAGGGTCACGTTGTGCGCATTCTCGCCCCAGCGCCAGGGGTACACCATGAAATCGCTGAAGCCGGGGCTGGTGGGGACGGGCGGGACTGGCATCGGCTCCTCGCCCCCGCTCCCCCGCGAGGAGGGCTTGATCGGGGTGGTTTTGATAACGGAGACCAGGACGCGCTTCGGGGAGTCCTGGCAGAAAATCACTGGGGGGGGGCCCGGCGGGAGCCGCTCCGCCATCGCCCAACCCTCGCGGGCAGCGGCGAAGGGAACGCGGAGAGAGAGGGAAAGGAGGGGGCTCCACGGAAGCACGGCCCCGCTGTCCGCGCCCGTGTCCCGGGATGGGCCGTGCAGCTGCGCGGATGTCCCGCGGCCGTCACCACCTGTCGCCGCCCGGGCCCACCTCAACCGCTCATCACTGAGGACGGCGGGTGCCTGTGGTCTCGGTGGCTTGCCCTCCGCACCCCTGCGCCTCCGCGGCCACCCCCGAGCGAATCCGCCAAGTCAGCGGCGGCCCCCGGCCATGGCAGCGGCCGGAGCGAAGCAGTCACAGCGTCCCCGCACCTTTCCGAAGCGAAGCCGGCCCCGCTGGCAGCCCTGGTCCCGGCGATGCCCGAGGAGGACCCGCCGCCGCCGCCGCGATACCTCCGCGCTCCCAGCTCGGGCCGAGCCCCAGGTTTTCCCGCGTTACGTTTCGCGCCCGAGCGCAGCCAATCACCCGGCCCGGCACGGGTGTCACGGGGAGTCTGTTCCCGCCGGCCAACCGCTGGGCGGGAAAGTCGGCGGCCGCGCCTCTAGGGGCGGGGACAGAGGGCGAGGGCGTGCGGCTGCTGCCGTCCTATTGGGCAGAAACCAGGCGCACGGCCCCAGAGCAGGCGCTGATTGGTCCGCCGCAGCGGGGGCGGGGGGAGGCAAGGGTGGCGCGCCCGGGCAGGTTTGGCGCGCTGTGGCTGTGGGCGGGCTGCACGAGCCAATCCCGTGGCAGCGCAGCGGAGTTGGCGCGCCCGGCGCCTTAAAGGGGTCTCCTGGCGGTGGGACAGCGGGTCGTGGCTTCCCTTCTCTGGGGCGGGGGAAGGTCTTTCCTCAGCGGCGGACAGACCTGGGAGCGAACTTACGGGCTGGGAGGGTACCCCCGTGAGCTGCCGCGCCTCCGCGGGGATCGTAGGACGGGCGGGGTCGGGACAGCGCGGCCGTTATGGCGCTGGCGGGGCCTCCCGGGGAGACGCCCTGTCTAGCAGCTACATGCGCCGGTCCCGGGGCTGTGAGCAGTGGGCAGGAGACGTTGTCACGGCCCTCGACTCGGGAATTTTAGGAGGTTCTTAAGGCAGGTGGTATTTTAAGAGGATGGTGCCAGACTTTATTCAGTGGTACCCAGCGATAGGACTAGGAGCAATGGCCCTAAACTAAAACCTCAACATGACGAACAACTTCTTTACATTGAGTGTGGTAGAGAACTAAAACGTAAGAAGTTTCACCTCAACATGAGACTGCTCCAGCCTGAGAACATGCATTTATTACACTGTTAGCTAAATTTTGAGGCCATTAGCAGGAGCACAGAGAAACCACAGAGCTGTAAAAATGGTGAGGTTTTTTCCCCCGATCTATTTTGTTCGCAGTTCATATGCTGCAGACTGCTGCCCTGTAAGAGTGTTAGCAAACATCACGGCTGACAGGAACAGGAAAGTGCAGGGAAGAGTAGGTTTGCAGCATACGACTACTAACTAATGCCCTTTTGGATAACGGGAAAAGCCTACCAGTTCTTCCAACACAGAGGCTGTAATACAGGTGGCTTCAGCATTCCTTATCCATACTGAGATCAGCAGCCCTTTCATTATGAATTATAGCTGAGTTTACCTCGACTGCTCTTTTAAACTAACTCAAAATCTTCAAATGTTTGCTTAGGCAAATTCTTGTTCATTGTAATGCTATTCCAGCTTCTCAAAGTCAGTGCTATGCGTCAAAGTCCTACCATTACTGTGCCAGGTCAGGTCTTGCTTACCAGGCCAGAAAGAAAATGCTGCAGCTTGTAACATGTTTCCAAAATGGGCAAATAGGTTTCCACATGCTTGGATCTGACCCCCTTAAAAACCTTTGGCCCTAAAAATAGCCCATGATAAATAGTTCTGGTACTATAATGATGTTGTAGAGGAGTAGTAATACAGAAAAATATATTGAAATCTAATTTTTAAAAAAGGGAAAAAATGACTCACGTTAAAATAATTGCATACCAAAACCAAACTGCAAATAACTTAGTAACTTTTCAAAACTGCACGCCTAATGCTTCAGATAATAATGTAGCTGCTAAAGAACTCCTGTGATGGTTGGAATTAACACTGTGACCTGGTTTACAGAACTGTAGATACTGGGAATGGTGCACTGCATTGTGAGCAACTGAATATCTCTGTATTTAACTCTATGCTGCTCCAAGGTACACACTATGTTTTGTGATGACTTTCAATGGCTTGGCAGCAGATTAACTTCTTTACATGGATCTTGTAAATTTTTCTAATGCCAGCTAATAGAATTTTGTTAATCGAGGCAACACAAGAGAAGGAAGAAGTTAGGTGATGCCACATCTGATATTTTAACTGTTCTAACAATGTTCTGTTTCATGTTGTAATAGCCATGACCAAAGAGAAGTAAACTTTTTTGCCAGATACTGCCACTGGAAGAGAAAATGTGCATATAGAATGTACCTGACCTAAAGGGCTTAAAACACACTGCTTTTCAGTACACAGTCATAGGTATTGTGATATATTATTATAATATATAATTATAATTAATAAATATATAATAGTTCATGTAACAAGTAAAACCAGTTCTAACATAATAATCTGAACTGTAGTGTCTTAGCAATATTAAATATGTTTGCTTTTCATAGTATTTTGATGCTATACTACTAGCTTAATGTGTGTCATGATTAGACCCTGGCTGGATTCCAGACACCCACCAAAGCCTCTATCACTTCCCTCTGCAGCTGAACAGAGGAAAGAAATGTTAACAAATGTTCATGGGTTGAGAGAAGGAGTGGGAGAGAGCACTCACCAAATACTGTCATGGGAAATCAGGCTCAGCTTAGAGATACGAAGAGAATTTATTACTGCCAAAATCAGAGCAGGATAATGAGAAGTAAAATAAACCCTTAGAAACAGTTTCGTGCCACCCCTCCCTCCTTCCAACCTCCTACCCCAGCAGCACAGGAAAACAGGGGAATGGGGGTTATAGTCAGTTCATCACCCAAGGCTTCTGCTGCTCAGGGAGGAGGCGGGGTATGTGGGGATGTTTCCCTGCTGCACCATGGGGTCCCTCCCACAGGAGACAGCTCTCCATGAACTTCTCCAACATGAGTCCATCTCCCGAGCAACAGCTCTCCGTGACCTGCTGCAGTGTGAGTCCATCCCATGGGCAGGAGTCCCCAAAACTGCTGCAGCCTGGGTCACTCTTTTACAGAGTACAAGTCCTTCAAGGACAGGCTGCTCCAGCATGGGGCCTCCCTTGGGTTCACAGACTCCTTTGTGCATCTGCCTGCTCTGGCATGGGATCCTGCATCTGCTGCAGGTGGANTGCCTGCTCTGGCATGGGATCCTGCATCTGCTGCAGGTGGATCTCTGCAACCCCAAAGACCTCCACGGGCTGCAGCGGCACAGCTGCCTCAAAATGGGCTGCACCATGGGCTGCAGGGGAATCTCAGCTCTGGTCCCTGGAGCACCTCCTTCCCCCTCCTTCTGCACTGACCTTGCTGTCTGCAGAGTTGTTCCTCTCACATGTTCTCACCCTCTTCTTCTCTGGCTGCCGCTACATGTGCGCAATAACTTTTTCTTCTTCTGTCTTTGGAGCCACCAGGGACTGGCTCTGCCAGACATAGAGGATACTTCCTGCAGCTTCTCACAGGAGCCACCCTGTAGCCCTCTTCCTTCCAAAGCTTGCCTTTGCAAACCCAATTCAATGCATTAAAACATTAATATTTTAGTGTAGAAACGAGAAAAAATTCTCTCTGAGAGTTAGAGGACCAAAATAATGAAAGATGATACAACCTACAATCAGATCAAATCCTGCTTATTACAACAAAGCGTATATTTTATCACACATAAGACTAATTGTAAAAGGATAGGGAGCAAGGATTCAAGACAAAGCAGGAAAAATAGCTGTGTTCTGTCTTGCTAGTTAGACTCAAGATGGAAATGACAATTATGGAGTTTGAGGATAGTATACTCTTTCAGAAATAAAAGCAACTAACTCTGAAACAGAGCAAAACATGACAAAGATGAAAATAGGTATTCTGCTTTTTTAAAGCATGCACTTTAGATTATGGCCTTTAGGTACATAATAGCAAATAATCACGCTGCATGTAACTTTATTGTTATTGTGTTATAATATGGACTTATATAAAACCTTAACAATGATAGTAATATCTTTTATCTAAATCTTTATTATTATATTTTTGATGTTTCCAGATTTCCTGTCTGAACATTCAGATTCCACTCTAAGGGTCACATTCACAGCCCATGAGATTTTGCTGGGTCTGAGATCCCTTTGCAGTGGGTGGCTCCAGTGACCTGACAGGTGCCCCATTTGAATCCCTACACACACCATACTCACACAGACAAGCTTCCTTTGCCATTTGACCCCACGTTTCCCAGAGCAGTGTCCCAGATGCTGGGTTTCTGGAAGTATTTTGATTGTGACTCAGTAGCAGTGCATGCTGTTTCTAAGGAATCCCTGGGCTTTTATACCCTTAAAATCTATGCTCACATCCTTCATGCCCCTTGCACTTGCCTCTTGGTCCGATGGTGGTATTTTGGCTGAGATCCTCTCCTTGCTCATTGGGTCCTGCAGAGTCTCTGTGACTGGCCACCTCCACCCCTACCAGTTAGAACCACAAGTCCCTGTGCCCTTTGTTAGCAGAAGATCAGAACCTGTTCGTGGTTCATTTGGTGGGGCTCCAGCCATTTGCTGCCAGCCAGGGCACAATGTCCATCTGGCACACAAAGCTCCCAGCATTAGGTGTATTCTATAATCAGGTCCATCTTTGGTGATGCAGCTCTCTTTTTGGCTTAAGACTTTATGTAGTCAATTTTGTTTAGTAGAATTGTGTTGCTGGAAAATGCATGTGATGGCTAGATCCTCTAAATGACACAGTGTTACCCTCTCTACCTCTTCTCAAGAATGAGATCTTCAGCCATGTGACGTGTTAAGGATGTTTCTCCCTCAGGCAGGAGAGATGTAGGCACTAGAAAATGAAAGGTCCAGGGTTGAGAAAGTGTCTGTAAGAAAGGTCAAGGACAGGATGACCCTTGCTGGTGATTAGGTATTTAGCTGTAAAGGTCAGAGAAACACCAGTCTCCATTCTCAATTCTGTCTCTTATAATTAGGCACTTTTGCACCTTGGAAAAAGGAAAAAAAAAAAAAAGGAAAAATAAGAAAAATAAGCAAGGGCTCTTTTGGTAAAGGTGCTATAATTCATGTCTACACCAGCTAGGCAACCTTGCTCAGGTTGCTGTTCTGTACGTGTGAAAAATCCACTTGTGGAGAGAATGTGGATGGAGTAGCCACTTAGGCAGGCAGCCCTCATCTTGATTTAACATGAGTCACCTGTTGTCAGAAAGGTTAGGCACCTATGCCTAGTACTAAAACTATGAGGTTCAGGCTTTCCATGCAAATATGTAATCATGCCGAAGCCATCACTGTTACTTTTTGGTGTAGAATCCCAGATAGGACATTTGGTTACACTTTGACAGTAAAATTCAAGTTTTCCTTGTCTGTCTCTGTTGTTCGTGTAAGTATGTAACTTGGCAATCAGACACTGATTGCACATAGTGAAAAGCTGTGAAAGGAATGAGAGGGAGGTGTTTTTACAAACAAGCTGTGGGCCTGCTGGTAGATAAGGCCAGATACTGATAGGTGAAAGAAGCAATGCTAGGAACCATAAATTCCAGAGGAATTCCACTAATTGACACAGACTGTTACTCACCCAAGGCCGTGCCAAAGTCCTGGACTTAGAGAAAAAGAACAGAGACACAAAGAAAAGGAAGAGGGGGAGAGGATGCACATTAGAAGAGGGTCTGTATTAGGTGATTTGGGAAGTCTGTACCTCTCAAGTACCTAAGACAATGGGGAAAGAGAGAAGGAAATGGGACTGAGAAATTAGGATAAAAAGGAGGCTGCATCCCCCAGGAATTTGAGAGATCCCCATTTGGGAAATTGCCCCTTGACCTCTCCTTTTATTCATTAATAAAGCTACCAGATTCCTCTGTCTCTTTTTTGGACATAAACCTCTGGCATTGTGGATTAATTTTCCTGACAGCTGCAAGTAAAAAGAGACTGCAAATTACTTATATTTGTCCTGCAAGATTTTAATCCGTTTGGAGGTTGGAATCTCTTACAGAAATTTTGTTTTAATTGACAGCTCAGAGCATCAGAAAACTAAGAATTTTTCTAAAACTTTGCGTTGATTTTAGGAAAAAGAAATATACAGATAAAGACAAGATATATTTATAGCAAACACTGGTTTTGGTTGTCATTGTGGAATCTCACTGAGCAGTTAGACTTTTTTTTTCTCTTTTGAGACTTTACCAAAAAAAAGCCAAATCCCACAGAACACCAAATCTCTAATTACTGCTGACATATTTCCGAATTCCTCATATTAATCCCTCTCCAGAAATACTATGACTTACAAAGTACTTATTAAAGCTGCAAGAATATTACAGTCAGTGATGGCAGTGACCAATGATGGTTGTCTGTCATGTTTCATATACAGAATAACTTTAATTCAAACTGTTAGAATATTTAAATAAAAGTATTTCTAACATTTAAAAAAAATTTTCTAGATACAATGTGTGTTGAGAAGATCTAGTGTAGATGCCGCAATTGATACCAAAAGGTTCCAAAAACATCTGCAAAGATCTGGTGAGTTTTTTGATGTGCTGTAGTAACGTGATGGTGTAGCTTTCCAGTTCCTTCTTCGCACTGAAAACCCGTGAAGTTTCACCTGTCTACAAAATAAACCAACAATTCAGAGGCAAGTACAGTTGATCTAAGTGAACATTTCTCATACAGTATTTTATTACTTTATCATAGTATTGAAAATTTCTTCATGATTTTTTTGCTAATTATGGGTAGCTACATTTTACAACATAAGAACTGTGCAGAAATAATTATATTTTTCCTTTGTTGACTTGCATTTTTCTGCTTTTAATTTGAAGCATTTCAGATCCTGAGAGATTTGACTCAACTACCAGGATTTTGTAAAGCTCTTTGCAAGCAGATAATTGCCTGAACTTACTGTCATTAATTCCATACAAAACAGTTTCTGATTTCTTGAATGCAATTGAACCTTGAAAGGGCACTAAGTCCAATTAAATTAGTTTTATTCTGCAGAAAGCATGCCTTGCAAAAGTAGGTCTACATGAAAGCCAGGACAGATGCGAGGCCTGGAATAATCTGTAGAGGATACACCATATTTTGTTTTACAGTGGTGTGCACAGATGTATCAGCACCCCAAAACGAAAGAGAACAGGGCTGTCTTTAATCCCGCCTTTTGAAACATAGCAAGAATTCTGATACGGTTTCAAGTTACTGTAATAAGGATAAAATTAGTTTCAAAACAAGGTGGTATATACAGTGAAGTTATCATGATAGACGAAGTGTTAGTTTCCCATGAATGATCAGAACAAAGACAGCTTCATCACAGAAATTAAGACTGCAATCACCAGTCTTTGGGCAATTGTGGCTGAAGGGCTAAGATTTTGTTATTGCAGCTGACAAAAGAGGCACTGATATTTCGCCTGCTCAGATGCCCGTCCTCTGCGGAAAAAGAGCCTTCATGAGTCTCCTGGCATGTCATGTCAGTGTTGGTCATATTTATTGAGACATTTTTATTCTGAGACAGGAAATGTACTCGCAGCTCGGTCCAGAACTGTGAGCAGCTGACACGGCTCCTGCAGGGGTGCTGCACTAAAATCTGTCACCATGGGGGCTTAGTGATGGCCGGGGAGCCCCAGCCACGGCTTTCGCTGGACGGAGCAGCTCTCCCAGCTAAACTCTGAATCCCGCAGTCTCCGTGCAGCGCTGCGAGTGTGAGCTGGTGGCAGTGCCACCGCGCGGGGCCGCGGAGCTGGCTGGCGCAATGAACACCACTGCTTTTCTCAGCAGAAGGGGGCGTTTCAGACACTTCGTGGTAACACCAGACTTTATCCAAGCCTGCCGGCCACCTGCAGCAGAGCTACCCTTGCGAGCTCCCAGAGTAGCGAGCGCCACTTTCGTTGGTGTCACTTGTTACAGGATATAGGTTGTACCTAAAGACCCGTGGCGACGTCGTTGTGCGACAGCACCACATCTGAAAAATCACATTTGAAGCCCTTGTTGCTAGAGAGTGTGCCCAGACGGGACGGGGCCCGCCGGGACACAGCTCCGCCCGCCGCGCTCGCGGTGCCCGAGGAGAGGCGGGCGCGGCTGCGCTGCCGCTGGGTAGCGGGGCACACGACCGGCGAATAATAGAATGGCGCACCGCATTGGTCAGTGGCTGTGATTGACAGCTCCGGTGCTGCACGTTAATTGGCCGACGCTCGGAACTAGGGGCGGGGCGGAGCCTGGCGCCGGGATTGGCTACTCTATTACTCGCCGGTCGCGCGTGCAGGCAGTGGGCGGGCTCGGCCGCGCTTATAGGCGGCGGCGGCGGCGGCGGCGGGTGCGTTGTGGGGCTCCATTGGCTGCCGCGGCCCGGCGGCGGCGGGGCTGTGGGAAGGTGCGGCTGTCCGCGGGCGCCGGGGCGGCGTGTGGGCCGGGCTGTCGCCGCTCTCGCCCGGTGTGCGCGTTGTTTCGGCCCCGCGCAGCAGTGGCAGCCTCGGGCGGGCGCGGCGGCCGCCGGAGCGCGGGCAGGGGGCGGTCGGGGGAGGAGAGGCGGCCGCGCGGATGATGACGGGGCTGGTGGGCAGCCCGGTGGCTGTCGTCATGCAGGAGAACTTCGGGTGCTCTGTCGCCAATCGCTTCTACCAGCTCCTGGACGACGAGTCGGACCCGTTCGACGTCCTGCGCGAGGCCGAGCGCCGCCAGCAGCAGAAGAAGAAGCGCGACGAGGCGGCGGCCGCCGCCAGGAGAGCCGTGCCCAGTGGCCGGGCGGGCGGCGGCAAGAGGGAGACCCAGAAGGAGCGCAAGCAGCCGGAGAGCTCCTCTGCACCCACCCCTGCGGCACCGCCGCAGCCAGGTACGCGGGCGGCGCCCCGGTAGGGCGAGGCGGGGGCGGACCGGGCCGGTGGCCGGTTTTGGGAAGGAGGGACGGAGGCTCGGGGGGCTGCGGTGCTCGGTGCGGGCCCTGCGGCGCGGCGTGCTTGGCCGTGGGCTCCGCGCTTCACCGGCCTCCTGGCAGCCGTGGCGTGGCGGGGGTAGCGCTGTCAAAGTAGGGCAGAAAAAACCCGGCTCCTCGTGGGGTCGTCGTGGTGAACGCACCTGGAAGTACCCTCAGAGAAAGCAGTGGCACTTAGGCACGGTTCTGACACGATGTTACGGGGCGCTGTCCGCCGAGGCCTTTCAATATGTAAATGAAAACTTAAGCAATATCCCCAAGAGACAAGTGCAAGAGCATCAACACATACGCTGCAGCATCTACAGCGTTCATGCTGGTCTAGCAGTCCTGTTGCTGCCTTTCATTGCTTGTCACCTTGGACAGTATCCTTCAGTGTCCGAAATTTCTTGATGTAATTTCTCGGTACCTGTGAGTTTTCTGGCCTTTCAGTGTCTTCAGGGTTCTAACGACTCCTGGGATCTGTGCTTATTTTCCCTTGAGTTTGCACTGGTGAACCAGCCTTTGAATAAAACCTTATTTCCTGGAGTAATTCTTCAGCACGATGTTCAGGAATGATTAGCTGCGAGGTTTTGATGCATAATATTGCTTGGGGAAAGAGGGAGTCAGTTGGCTTTTGTACTAAAATGTCTGTCACAGTCCTCTTTTCAGCTGGAGGCTTTGTGGGCTATAGCTCCTTGCATTTGGAGCTGATTGTTACGTTTTAGTGAGTCTGATTGTTACTGCTTAGCTGGTATTGAGCTTCATGTGGTTGGATGCAGTATCTAAAGGATTTTTTCCAAATTTTGAGAATCTCTGCACAGAAGATTCCATTTTCACCCTCTTGAGTTGTAAATTCCCATTCTCCTGCAGGAAGCAACGAAGCCTAACAAATAATCTATTACTAAGATATTTTCTTCTGTAGTAAAAGCTCCTGTTAAACTCACAGTAACTCTACTGTGTGTTTTAATGCCCTAGAAAAGGTCTTTGAACCAGGGTTGTTGCTCCATCAAGTTGCTGCCAGTGCTATCAATTCTATTGCTTAGGCTTACTGAATTACACTCTTCCAGACAGCAGTTAGTTGATGCATTTGTAGCAGTTTGTGGAGCAGAGAATCTTTCAATGCTGGATAATGAGCATATTTGTAGACGAAGATATCAACAAGTTGTCACTGTCTTTTTGGGCAGTTACAAGAAACTAGTCTCTTTGATGTTTCTCTGCAGATATGTTACTTTGTCCCGTAAGACCAATACTCTGACTATAATTGCTTATTTTATTCAAAGGTTACTTTGCTGTGGTTGTCAACAGAAGTTGAAGGATTCTGTTCAATGAACAGCAAAGTCTCAAGTTCTGATGAAAAAATTCTTGAACAAGAGCTGGTGGTTATCAGTAACTTGCCAGGAGCATGGTAGTGTGTGAAGACCATCCTTTACCTCCTGCTTGCCTATAGGTGTCTTTCTTCTTGGCAATACACAGTTTTGTGTTTGTGGTGTCTCTTTGACTATTCTCTGCAACCTTGGTGTTAAGAAATCTCTTTTCTCATACAGAGACAATAGGCATGTGCACCTTGTTTCAACTTTCTGCTAATTTAAAATGGAGAAAAGACTGCTGACTGTAGTACCCTTAGTGAAAGGGCACTAAGATCTATTTTAAGAAGAGTAATTTCTGTTCTATATTTAAAAATATAGTTTCTTCTTTAAACACAGTATCTGTTCGGGATTTTGTGTGTTTGTCTGGGGCTTGTTAGGAAGTAAGGATTATAAAAGTACAGTGCTTAAGATGATAAACCAGTGTGGATAGTCAAGACTTGGTCTTGACTGTGTGTTCCTCCTTTGAATGTACTGTCTTAGGAAGTCTGCTCTGAATGTCAGAGAACCCTCTGAGTTAGGGTAAATACACAAGTGATGATGTAGCTGGCAAATGTTAAGCAAGTGGCATGTTGAGAGAAAAATCTTACGATTTTTTGGAAGGGAGGGGGTCAGCTTTTTATTCAGGCCGTACAAAGTTGGTTTGTTACGTAGGGTTCAACCAGAAAACTTACAGATTTTATATAATATTCGGGGTCTATCAACTTAACAGTTGAGAATGACCAGCCTGTGGGGAACATCCTTGTACTCCCACAGTTTGGCATAAAGCTTCTAATAACGGATGCATTGCCAGAAGAGTGCAGCTCTCTTTTGGGAAGTAAATAATGTTGATTAAAATTACTGAATTGTTAAACTAATTGCCAAATTGTCAATTAAAAAGAAGAAAAACAACACACTAAATTTAAAACTTTGTTTCTAGACTTTCTTGGTGGTTTTCTTCCCCCTGATTTTGGGCATAACTACCTCTAACTTCATTCTACTTATTAGTAATCAAACACCACCAAATAGCATCTAGACCCACCTGAGCAGCAGAATCAGATTCTGGTGGTATTACAGTTGAAATGACAGCATTCACTGTATTGTACTAGTGTTCATGGAATCATCACAGAACAGGGTTGAAAGGCCGTGTTGGAAGGGACCTCAAAGGGACAGTCTAGTCCAACCCTTCCTAGTAAAGGCAGCCTTGAAGAGCTCATCTGTTGCCTTGTCCAGTTGTATTTTGAAAGCCTTCTTTGAAGGGGCTTAACTCTGAGATGGTTGTTTCAGTGTAAGGTAGCACCAAAAACGAAATTCTTAACACAGATGAAATCTCTTCTTGTGCAGCTTGTCCCTGCTATAGCCACTCTCCTTTGTCTGGCTCCTTGTGAAGAGAACCTTCAATATTGTAGCCTTTCAAGTACCTGGGGTACTGTGATGTGGCTTATATGAAGCCTTGTCCAGGGAGAAGAGACATGACCCCTTCAGTCTTTTCTCATAGGGCAGACTCACTAGCATTTTCATAACCTTCATAGCCTTCTTGTGGATATTCTGCAGTCTTATCATCTTCATAACCCTCCTTTGGACCCCTCTAGATTGTTTTATCTAATTGCTAGGTTGTTTGCTTGTTTGGACTACAAGAAGTCTTGTTAAGTTTCATGATTTTTGTTTTATTCTGGTATTACTTCTTGAGCATATTGAATCTGTAAAACAGGGTCTTTAGAAAGACTCAAAGCACATCTAGTCTTCTATCTTGCAGTATAAGAAGTTTTACAGTAGTCAGAGATTTTTTGTGGTATTATGTTTTAAAGTTTGAGTGGAAGGTTTAGTCACAAAGTTCTGTAAGGTAGCTTTTTTTTTTTTTTAATGTAGTTCTTCACTGAGTTTTTCAGAGCAGGTTTACTAAATTTCTTGAGATATTTTCAATTTGAAGCAAACCTCCAAATAGGACTTTGCCAGATAATGTAATACTTTGACCTTTAGAATCCGAACTATTTATTATGAAATGACACAACTGTAAGGAGACAACTTTTTAAGCTTTGTTTTCTATGGAGAAAATTGACTCCTGTTTCATTGTCTACCAAAACTTGTATTTTTGACCTTAAAGGTATATTTTTTCCTCTTCTACTAACTGTTGTTTTGTGATTTTTAGACTTATTAGCTGAGGATTTGAGTAAAGGCTGGTTGTAGGTATTGCAGCTCTTGTGATTGCACCACTTGATGTTAGCTCGGTTCATTCTTACCTCAGTGACCAAATTGCATTTGCCAGCTCTTTATTCAAAAGGCCCAGTTGCAGAGCTTGCATTCTTTACCAGTCCAGGAAAATTAAATTTGTTGATCATGCAGTAATACTCTCTGTTCTTTTGAAATCTCTAAACCTTTGATACGAATACTTCTAAAAGGTTTTCTTCTTTCATGTACATATGATGACTCTGGTAACATTTATATATAGTTCCTAAATACTGTGCTTTTGAGTTTTTAGCTGTGGTTCTAAAATGGGATGGGAAGTGTCTATGGAATTTTATCTTAGACTGACTGTAATTTTCTTATTTTTAAATAGTTTATCCTGATAGCAGTCTTTCAACTACAGTGCCATAAGGGTTGTCTAGAGGAAAGTTGTGATAGGCAATTCTGTAATTCAGCGAGTACTGGCACACGTGAAAACAAAATGCCACAGGATAGAGTCTAACTCCGTGTGTCTCTTTGGTGTGTTGCTTGCAATAGCTGAAGTTTTTTTTTTTCTATTTTGGGATACCCTTATTATTCTGCAAATATAATTAGCCATACTTTAATGAAATTAATTGTTTGAAGTTTGGTATTAGAGTTGCATGGTCACACACATTTAAAGGGGAGAAAATAAAATAGTTCTAAAGATTGTTCTTAATGCTTCTACACTCTAAAATATAACAAAATAAGTGCCTGAGTGTCTGAATTGCCTTTTGCTATTTCCAGTTACGAAGCTTTGTTGTAAAGGAAGATTAGTTGCCTGTGTATAAGTTGTTAAAGACGTTTATTCACCCTAGGCTTCCCACAGCTGAGTCTCTGACATCCAGTTTCTGGGGAAAAAGCATTAATAATTTTGTGGTACGGCAAGAGGCACGGGTCAAGCTCGGTGCTTCACCAGAGGGACCCAGAAAAAAGAAAAACCTGGGATTTTATACCATTACAACCTATGCACATATTCTTTGCACATTTCACACTCCTTGCATGCACCTCTTATACCAATGGTGATTTTTGTTTTAGGGTCTTCTTGTTAATTATCACATTCTTTCTCTGTAGCTGTTTTTATCTGGATGGGTTGCAGCTTCTGATGATAGCCATGAATTCTTAATCTTTTAGTTTGCACTGGTCTCTTTACTCTTAAACAGTAGGACAAGACTCATTCAGCATTTCAAGGTGAAAGTTTGCAACTTGTGGCCTAAAACTTCAGCGCTTTGCTTGTGCTAAGTGAAACTACTTAGATAAAAGAATTCAGCTAACTAAACTTGGTCTACAACAGAGACCGAGACTCCTCTCTTTCAAAGCATTTACCTGCTATCCATAATGTCACATATGGTGTTATTACAAGTAACAGACATCATATCTTAAAGCTTTAACAGCAAAATAAGTACATAGTAGGATGATATTATGACCATTTCCATTTAGGTTCTAATTTGGATTTCTGTGAAAACACCTTGATTTAGTGTTTACTTCAGTAATACCATTGAGCACACTTTTTTTTTTTTTTTTTTCCCCTTCCCTCAAAGCTTTTTTGTCTTTATTTAACACACTGGATCTCCAAGAGGCTGGTCCTGGATGTATTTTTTTGCCAAACACTAGTCCTGTTGATGACAGCCTTAGATGTTTGTGAGGGCTACTTCCCAACTTTGCATAGTATCTCAAAGTATACTGCTTCTAAGCATCAGGCTGTTATAAACCTATCTGACTACAACTTGGAGTTATTTTATTTTAGTTAGTTAATATTTTCTGTCTTCTTTTTTTGCATTTTGTTGGAGCCTTTTGTATGAGCTTGAGAGTGTGTAACAGGAATTTCCCTTGAAATCTTGGTAGCTACCAGCAGAATCTGGATTTAAAATCCATTGCAAATATTTTCTGCTGAAGCAAGGGACTTTCATTTTTTTCCATAGCATACCCATTGCATGACGCACTCCAAAAGCTTATTTAGACTCGGTATAAATAGTGATGCTTACTGATCATGTCACCACAAGGCTGCTTTTGCTAATTCAATTATTTTGGCCTCTTGGGCCATCAGCAAGGGTTGTAGAGGTTCCGTTTCAAGCACCTCAAAGTTTCTTAGCAATGCATAGCCTCTGTGTTGTTTTCCATGTAGGTAGTATGAAGATCCATTGGTGAACAGTGTAAGCTCTAAGGTCTCTAGAGGCTGGTTTTACAAATCTGTCCATAGCTGGCTGGAGTGGAACACCTCGTAGCAATCATATGCAGCTTCAGTGTTGGAAGGAACAAAGAGAGTTTCTGAATTCAAAATATGACATCCTTTTAAAGTAATAGTAATTAAATTAATGATTTCAAATTCAGAACAATTCCTGTTTTGAGTGGACAATGTTTGTCTATCATTTTGTTTAAGAATCAGTTCTACTTTGTGTTACACATACAGTTACGTGACCTATAACCAATCTTCCTTTTACAGCTTGGAATATCTTTTCTCCAGACTCCAATTGCACTTCCTGTGCCTTGATAACTTCTTTCAGTGGTTTACTTAACTGCCCTAGCCCTGTTAGTTGGGGTATTCAGTACCCTACTGTGCCTAAAAAATTCCTCATAATTGTTTTCTTTGTTGCTTTGTTTGGTCAAGGTATTTCTACCATACCCTTGGGCCTTTTCTGGGTCTACTTTGTCCTTTTGAAGTACACTTGGAAGAAGCATAGTATTTCTAAGCTGGAGAGGGTTTACTCCCTAATTTTTTTGGGGGGTGGGGGAGGGTG
>WAAE01002094.1:0-26086 GCA_013400495.1 Nicator chloris
TCTATTTATTTATTTATTTCAAAGCCTTTGCTAGACCACTAAAATACCATTATTTACACTGTGGTGTCCAAAAGACAGAAACCTTACTACTGCAGTACATTTATTGCTGACATTCAGAGTAATCTGCCTTTGTGAAATGAAACCGGCTCTTTGGGATAATTGAAGGGAAGTATTATACTTTCACATTGTTGGTTACTTTTCTAGCCTTTCAGCTGAAAAGTATAACCTATTATGTAGGTAACAGTGTCACTGAATGTGTGTAAATGTAGATCTGAAAGGTCTTTCTAAGCAGGTTTACAAGATTTTTGCTGTTGGAAGGTAAGAAATAAATATAGATATGGCTTACAGATAGGCGCTGAAGACAGAATGACTGAGAAACATATGGGGATATTGTATGAAGCAATAGTAGTGTATGGACAGAGTCAGTTAGCCAACCAGACTTAATTAGTTCTCCAGCATATGTATCATTTGTTGCGGCATTGCCTTTTAGTGTCTATGTAGTCCAGCTTTATATGCAGATCACCTTTCCTTTGACACATTGCCTGCCAAAATATCATGATCCGTTTCCTTGTTCGTTCCCTGGTCTCTGTGTGTTGTAGTAGAGGGTATGTTCACAGCAGCCACAGAGAGGTGGGAATCTTCTTAATAGATTTTATCTCCCCAAGTGTTGATATCTCCTCTGAAGTCAGTCATCCTAAAAAGGAGGTCCCATCTGGGTGGTGTGGTCTTAAGCACTGTGGTAGTAAATGCTAGCAGGGTTTGTATTGCTTTTTCCCAACAACAGGTTGCATTTCTCGACACATTATTTGACTGAATTGTACTTTGAAATTTGTTTTTGCAGAAATGTTAAACTGCTGTTGTGAGACCTCTTTGCAGGTAGTACACAAGTATGTTTTTATAACAGATGTCTGCCTGATACACTGGCATTCCAGTAGTTTTGACTACTGATTTTGGGTATATGGTCAGTAGAATTCTCCTACATGACTTTCTAAATACCTCTAGCATGTTAATAAATGTGAGCCAAGAAAATCCTGTGTGGGATAATGGTTATCCTTGCTTTACAGATACATAAGTGAAACACCAAAAGGTTTGCTTGACTTCACACAGGAAATTCGTGTCAGAGACGGGCACTGAACCAATATATCCCAAGTCTTACTAGAACCAATGTATCCCAAGTCTTACTATTTATTGTAACAGAGAAGGCATCTCACTCTCTTTCCTCCTGCTCTCTCCCAGTGAGTTTTTATTGACTGAAAAGGGAACTAAAATAATGGAGTTTTTCAACTTCTCATAGAACAGATATAGTTAAACAAAGAAACCTAAAAGGAGATGAACTTAAGAAAATGGTTTACAACAGCTGTTTTTCCAAGACAATTTTTGTAAGCATAGTCATTAAATATTTCAAGCTTTTGCTTATTTTGCTTATTCCCAGAATCTAGACTTCAATAAAGACAGTAAGGTAATAGAATCCTTTCAGACAGTGCAGGTGTTTGTCATTTTCTTTATGCCTGTAATTCAGCCATTCTAGCTGTCAGTGTTGGCAAAACTTTGAGAATAGCTGTCATTAGTACAGAGGATTAGGACTGTCATTTATCTGTAAAATACACTGTTGATACAGCACTTGGGATTTGATGACAGAACGGTTTATCTCTTAAAGCTAGTAATTCTGTTGCTTCTTCTCTGATACACAATAAGGCAGTGAAATTTATGAGTCAAAATTCATAGTTAAAGCAATAGAGTTTGTCTCAAATACACATAAACCACATAAGATAGTTTTAGGAGCAAACGCCCTCGTATTTATTGAGCTAATCTTTCAGGCACAAAAATTAATAGCAGGAAGACAGTCACATATGGTTCACTGGAACAGTCTGTATCTTTGGGAGATATTAATAGAAAGTATTATCTGCTGGTCTTAGAGGAAATGACAGCACTCATGCTTCCTCTGTTCCTGCCATTTTGAGCTTTTGGCTGTATAGCAGAAACTGTTTTAACATTTTGTTCAAGACAAATTCAGATCATGGAGATATTTTGACATTTGGAGTTCTGTCTTAGAGATGTTCAGAGACAATTCAAGGACTATTGGGAGCAGCACTGCAGTTTCTGCAGCACTTCCCCCAACAAAGCGCCCAATATATAAAGGGAATGAATCAACACTAAAAGCCAGAAGTAAACAAAAACCGGATAATTGTCAGAAAACTAGGGAAAAAACCCCCAAACAATTGAACTTCCTCCCTACGAAATATTTTAATGAATAGAAGATACTAGAAATTTTGAGATTATTTTAGCTAGGAAATTTAACCTCTGACATTACTCAGATTCTGCAGTGGTAAATGATATTTTGGAAACACTTAAGTCAAATTAGTAGCTGTTTGTTTTTATGTATTTTGATATTTGTTTTCTTGCAAAGGTTAAAAACCAGCCAGGTTAAAAACATAATAAATACCTCAGCTTGTTAGTGAAAGTGTTGTGATAGAACAGTATAGATGATGACATAGAAGAGCTTCACAGAAGCAGAGAAGTTAGTCTTAACACAAGAGTATATTCTCCACTCTTCAAGCCATTGATTGACTATTCTTCCAGGAAGAAAACCAGTGCTCACTACATTTGTGTATGTTTTTGGTTTTGAACTGAAAGATCAGTAATTTCCTTTGTGTATCCAGCTAGGGATACACAAGGGCAAGGGAAGCACTACCAGACTTGCCAGCTAAAGAGCTGCTTTCTAGGATTGCCAAGAAGATTTCACAATGGGAATTCCTACTAAATTAACCAGGGTATTTCCTGAAGCTGTTCATAAATTAACAATGTGTCCAGAATTATTCTGGTGCTGACTTTATGGAACTGGATCAGATTGTTGCCTTCTGGTTTATTTTATTTTTATTGAAGGTAAATACAGTTATGAGGAATTAACAGTTGGATACCAAATTTGTCTATTTGAACTAGATAATCCTCTTTCCTCCTCTGGAGGGACCAAGCAGAGCCTGTTTGGGTGAATCAATACCAATAATATAAAAACACATGTTATCACCATCACTGAGATAAGAATCTTGTTGGAAAGTAAGATGCATATGTTGCAAGACAGTCTCTTCAGAAAGAGTTTGCAATCTAGGCAATGATACAAAAGGGAATTTGGAAGAAAGAGGGAAAGAAATACTGTTCTCATTTTTTTGATGACAAGCTCCCTCCTTGCATGTAACTCTTAATATCTAAGTCTATTTTTAATTACTAACTGTTTTATTAATTACTGTTTTATTAATTACTATTAATAGAATATATTTAAATTACTATGTTCTCTTACTCTAGCAATTAGTGGAGAAAGAGGCGTAGAAGCAGCTCTGAAGAAGTACTTGCCAGTCTCCACTGATTTTTCCCTAGGCATCTAAACTTAGATTTTGAGAATTATTTAGAGTGAAAAATGGGTTAAACTTCACTCTTGTGACTCCTGTCCCCATCAACCTTAAATGGGCCAGTTAGCCCAGGCCACTAATTCCAGGTCCAATCCTTCTCATCACTTCTTGTTTAGGGAGCAGATACAAAAGTCCTTCTCTTGGAAGGACAAAGAGAAGTCCTCCAGTTGTCCTAATATGTTTGGCATAGTCACATTTCTTTCTTCTTCTTACACACGTGAGACCTGGATTGGGCCTTTATGATAGCTGGATATCAGTAAGATTTTAAAAAGTAAAGAAAAACTGAATTAATTAATGGAAGAATTGAAGAGAATTCCTTTTACAGGTTGCCTTTTAAGTTGACAGCTGCCTGAGCATGGGACTCTAGAAATGCTTATCATGTTCATTAGGGAAAGCTGTGTAAAATAAACATTGATCTCTTCCTGTTAATTTTAATATTAATAATTTTAATATTAATTTTAATATTGTCGATTTTAAAACTTAAGTGTAATTTCTGCATATTATCTGTAGGTTTTATCTTTCAGCATAGGAATAAGATGCTTTGTCTGCTGCAATGTTGGTGTTTAAAACCTAAAACTAAGCTAAAAAGGATTGTCAAAGGTCTCTAAAGTGTGGTTGGGCTTGAGTATTCCTTGAGGCATATACTGAGATTGTCAAGCTCACAGCTACACGCCCCATAGAGAAGCAAGCCTGTATATTGATGTAATTATGTGGAAAACCTCTTGTTTGTTGGTTTGGTTTATTGGTTTATTTATTTATGTCATTTGATATTTCAGGTCTTGTCTCGGAAAACATATATGTGCAGTCCCAGCATGTGAAGACAGAAATATTTGCTGATAGTATTTGATACAGCAATTTTTTTTTCCAACAGCAATTCATGCTGCTGCTGGTTGCCACATTTGACAGAATGATTGAACATTTTGCACTTACAGCAAGATTTATTTTAGCCCTTTGTGTTAGTCATCCTGTGTGTAGTCTCTTCATTTCAATGACTTACACACACACTGGCATACACACATTTTGGCACTGTATTTAAAGGCATAGCTAAATTACTGGAGGAAATTGTTCATTCAAGGGAATGTACTGCACAGAAATTTGTACAGAAAATTGTACAGGTACTATCTAACCTTTCTGCCTCTTTCACTTTAATTACTTTTTAAATGACTGTTCCAAAACATTTTTACTTAGGCAGCTGGAGGTGTTCCCTGCCCCACCTCCAGTGTAGAGCACCTTAGTGATACCAGCTGAATCTGGCTTTGTCTAGGAGCCCTGTCCCTTGCAGGAGAAACTAGTACATCTGCCATGTCCAGGATGGCTGTGAGGAGAGGCAGTAGCATACACTGTGTTCGGCACAGTTGCCTTTAGACAGGAGCAAGGAGCAGGATTGCAAAGCAGCTCAGAAAGAGTTCCTAATTGTCAGCATGAAGAACTGAAACTCTTTATGCAAAGAGGAACTTTGCTGTCTTTTAAGTTTCCATTGTTACACAGGTAAGGCTGCCCGGCCATAAAATTAAGATTTTTTCCTGGGTTAAGACCTTAAAATAAATTTTAAAAACCCCAGTATTTTTGCAATCTGCATCATAATACAAAGGCTGTGCCTTGGTGAGAGCTCACGGCATTTCCAGTGTTTCAAAATAATCTTTTCATACATTGCTGAGTGCATCCTTGAAGGCGGAGCAAAACTTCTTAACATGGAAGAAACTTTTCTGTGGCTTCCTAGTTGGGATCTTTAGGTGAAACCAGATTTGAACAATTTTTTTTACTTTTTCCAGTTGTTTTGACCCAATCTTCTAGAAATGAAAGTGCTATGGTATTTGTATAAGCAGTGAATTTTTTTGAAAATTCTAAAGAGGATGTTCTTGGAAAAGACATTTTGAATGTAAAAAAAATTTGTCTTTTAAGGAAGTCTAATCATATATAAATCAAGGCCATTGAAACATGGGAGAAAACCGTTGTGATCCATATATTACATCAGGCCACAGCAACATAATATTCTTGTCCAATTGTGGCCTGCTCATGATCAGCTTCTAAACTAAAGTGAAATTTGTCAAATTACTTAGGTATTGAAATTTTACAACACTGTCCCCCAAAAAATCGTGGCTTTTCAAATGAGTGGCAGTTTGATTAATATTTTGGGTCAGCTGAAAGTGTTGCTACTTTGTGAATTGCCCATAGCTCCTATTTTTTTGGCTGAATATGTGAATTCTAATTTTGAAAAAGATGGCTGATTTGCCATTTGATAAAAGGAAATTTCAGATAAAGAAAGATGTGAAATATAATGGATATATAAGTAATCTGTTATTAGAATGATGAAGGAAGCAGAAAGTTTGTCACATTACCAGAGGTAATCATGTAGTAATCAGGAGTTTTGCTGAGGTGTGGAAAAATATATAGTTGGGTTTTTTTGTAAGCTTCCTAGCTAGAGAAGGAAGCTCATCCTATTGAAGGATACTAAATGAAAAGAAATTCTACAATTTTTTTTCTTCTTTTTTAGGGAGTGAGTGTAAGAATTCACCATTTTTCCATTGGTAAAGCTTTTCCTGCCAAAAACAGTGAAGAAGGAAATTTAAAAAGTAACTGCTTGGTAAATTCTTTTAACACACAGTCCTGTTTCAAAACCTGACTTTTAGACTAGCCTTTCTCTTCTATAACTAATGTACAAGATTTGTGGTGTAAATGAAGGAAGCCAAAAACAAGGAAGCGTTTAAAACAATGGTATCTGTGCATATCTGGTGTCAGAAGGATTTTCCTCCCTTTTCATGTATCAGAGTGAAAATAAGCATAATTTATTGGATTTCTCTCCTTTGAAAGTACATCATTCCAGTCTTCTGCAAGGTACCAGATGTATCAAAAGTATCAATAAATCAATTCTTGGAGGAAACTCTGAGGATGTCTTGGAAACAAAGGACATCTTCTGCTTAACTTATCTCCTCCACTTCCCAAGAGGCTTTTTGAATGAAAATGACCCATTTAATCTTCAGTTGTCTACAGTAAATAAGGAAAATCATCCTCTTGAAAGTCCCACCTTCTCTCCTACCTCCTCTAAGGAGAGTTTAGATCTTAGACACCTTTCTGCTACATTCAAACATATGCTTTAGTGAAACATCCCACAGGAGTTGTTTGAGCCCTACCAGCAGTGTATTTACCTTCACAGTCTTCAGAGCTCCTCATCCTAACATCAACACAGCCCATAGGGAAAGTCCAACAATTAGGTAAATAATAAACAATGGCTTATTTGTGTTTAATACATCATAGGTAAGGCTGCAGAAGAGGATATGCTATATACAGAACCTAGCTGAAGGAACATCAAATGCTAAGTGATCTCAGGGGCTTTTTAAATAGAGACATTCCCTGAGAATTATTTGTTGCCTCATATGTTGGTTAAGCATTTCACGGTTTGTCATAGGGAGAGGAAAAGTATTTCTCAGTAACCCTTTCTTGGGTTTCTGCTAGAGGCCAATATATAAGGACCACATGAATGTTAGTGGTAAGCTGATTCTTGTGTAAGGTGGTGGTCATTCATTCCTAGGCCTGAACCTTCTGTGGACCTCACAGTTAAATCATACCAAGTGCTCCATGTTTCTTCTTACTGTGTACATGTGGCATGTACAGTTCTGTCTAGGAAAGAATCTGCTGTCTTGAAGTCAGGAACTTTTTGTGAGAAGATCCTTGCTTTTGTCACGAAACTGGGTAGGAATCACTAGTTCTTGAAAGCAGTACTTCTGGGGATTGCCGCTAAGTATGTGCAAATTGGTTGCAGGGCTAAGACCAGGCCAATGTTGCAAGAATCATGCTTATCAAAGCTGTATATTATCAAAGCTGTATATTAAGTGCATCAGAAAAACATCTAAAGGCATTGCAATCAGATTAGCATGATTTATGCCAAACATGCATCTGATGCATGCTCCTGTTGTCTAGAGAACCAGAAGCCAGAGCAATGGTGTACTCCTCCAAGCTGTTTTAATGCTTTAGTATCTCCACTTTGTTTCCACTTGCCTCTTCTCATGGCCTTCTAAGGCTACTTATTGGATCTGTCGACTACTGGTTTTCCTTGCCATCATTGCTATTTTTAGTTGAAAATTGGTTTAATTTTTAAATTTATTTTCTGTTGTTCAGTGGCTCTTAAATTTATTACCAGAATCAACAAGACTGCTCTGATTCAAACATATTTCATTATCTGTGAGTATGAAATATTCTTGGCATATGGTGCAAGTAGTCAGATAACATATTTACATAATTTATTTGTCTACTGTCGAAAGTCTGACCTCGTCTGGAATTTCTTGTCAGTACCCTTTTTTTCGCAGTGTGACATGTTAGATTAATCCTGCTTATCAATTCTTTGTTCACCTAACAAAGGATGAATCAGTATCTTTGAATCAGAATACTTGCATACATTTTTTCCCTGATACTAGGATGAATGTGCTATGGTTAGCAATAAAGACAGACAAACACATCTGTTATTTATTTTTCAAGTTTGAAAACTTGAACCACTGCTTAGTTATTCATACATAAATAAAAAAGTTTAAAAAAACATACAGGAGAAAATATGTAAAAACCCTCTGCTAGCAATTTCCAGACCATGGCCAACCTCCTAGTCCTTTGGAGTCAGTATAGCCCAGGGATGATGAGAAAGGCATCTATTACAGAGTTGAACAATGCTAAAAAATTTTGTGAAATGACTGCCCTGTGTTTAGACCTTGAACATGTTTCCTGCAAGTAAAATTGCTGTTCCAAATATCTTGTGTCTCATTATGTTTTCCCTGAACTTTCCCACACACTTTTTCTGAGGTCGGATGTGGGTTTGGTTTTATCACATGCATTCACGTGTGGAGTCCACCTTCATGCTTGCTTTGTATCAGCTTAGTTCTGCTGACTTCAAGGCCCTCCTCCACAACTAGTGATGGTTTAGCTCAAGACAGGAATCCCAGACTTACTGGAAGATCCTGGGAACCTTAAGTTTTGAATACCGTAATGAATTCTTTTGTGTTAGTGGAAATCTAATGTTGCTAGTATAAGTAATGAGCTGAAGATACACCTTTGCTCTCCCATTTATTTTGTACAATGTCAGTCATTAAATATGGGAATAGCCCTTGGCTTCTTATATACAGCAATGCAACAGGGAGATTGTACATAATGCTTTGTTGGAAGCAACAGCCAGTTTTCCTTCCGTTTTTCTGTCTCATTCTTCCAAGAGATTCCTATCACTTGCAAGTACTTAACCCCATGTCAGCTTCTAATATTCACTTTTTATGCTTGGTCCTCAACTGTCCTGTCCAACCCATTTTGAAATGGTATTTAATTTCCTTCTCGCAGGTTGACATCTTGTGCTGGATACAGGGCCCTGAAAAAAGGGGAGCTCTTGCCTTTGATGCATGTTAATGGGTTGATGTTGCAGTCCAAGCCTGGATGACGATCAGGTGCTGTGACACAATCCCTTGGGTGGTTGGTGTGTTGTGGTGCAGCAGCCTGAGCAGCTGCTGCACAGAGGGAATCCCGGACGGCACAGGGAATAAGAGACGAGACAGACTTTCTGAAGACAGGTCCTCTCTCAAGAGCTCCTGGGTCTCTGAAGAGCCCCGAGCCAAGGGAGCACAGACTTTTATTAGGGGGTGGAGAATCTGAGGGTGGAGACATGGGGATCCAACAACAGTGCACCAGAGGAGGGACAGGAGGTGGGGGTTACATTGTGGAGTCCAATGGGCGAACTGTGGGGAGGGGAGAGGGTCATATGGGCCAATGGGACTTGGAAGTTTAGGGGAATTCCAAGGTGGGGTTTAGACAGGGGCTGGCCCATGAGGAAAACTGACAGGGAACTTTCTGGGTAGAAGGGTAGGGCTAAGGTAACTGACAACTGAAGGGTGGATATCATCATCAGGGGCAAACCATTACTCAGTAGAGAATAGGGGTACATGGAACAAACCATTGTAAACTAACAAACAGGCCTATAACAAGAGCTGGAGAAGACTGAAATACTACAAACTCTCCAAGGTAAAGGTATATCATTTGTGGTAGCCCGGGGCTACCACGGGTTGAGGTTGAATCTAGAAGGGGGCACTGGCTTTCAGTGTGAAGTTTATGTTACAGGTAATGTGGCCTAAATCCTTAAACTGCTAACAGTTTGCTAAGCCCCAACAATTTCGGAAAAGCCCCAAAAGCTTGCTAGAAATTGCCATGTTCTGAGAGTAGCTACAGATGGGCAGAGATGATGTTGCAAGTACCCTGAAGGTGGGAAACAGAGCTGATAGCAGAATGGAAATGTACTGAGGCAGCAGTGGTATTATTTCTTCTAGAAGCTCCAACGACTCCCAGGGGACCTGGCTCCATCAGCAGCCCTTGGTTATCCTCTGTGTTTCCTGGAAAATGTGTGATGTTTTTCCCTAATCACTGGTACCTCCTTCTTGGAGTTGCAAACCAGAACCAAGTATTCTCATAAATCCCTACACATGCAGGGAAACTCAGAGATTATGATCCCTGTGTATGCAATAAACTCAACATGCTGTTCTCATACAGCCCTATTAAAAATCCTGCAGGCTTTTAAGGATGTGATGTGTGTGGAGTGTACATGATATGTTTTACATACGACTGTTACACTGAAATCTCCTCCTCCCACTTTTTCTCAAGAGTGGTGTAATCTTATATGATTAAAAATCATTGTTACTTTATGGGTTTACCTCTGCTGAACCCATAAAGTAGCAGGAAAAAAAAAGTAATTCACATTCAAATATTCAGAATCCATTAAAGGTATCCTGCAGTAATTTCTTCCTTGTTGCAGGTAGAGCATTTTAAAAGCATGAAGAAATGTGCATGATTTCTCCAGTGGTTATATCTTCTCTGAGAAATTTAGTGGTTTGTGATGACAACAGAAAGTTGACAGAGTAACCCATTGTACAGGCGGTCCTATTTAAGCGTCTCTCAAGCATGGTTCATAGGCTGTTCAAGGGGAGAGCAACTTAGAGTAAATTAACAAAGCTAGATACTAACTTGTCTCTGAATGACTGTGTGATCATTTATAGACTCATAACATGAGAGAATGGTGTGGGTTTGAATGGGTAGTACAGGCAGTGTGAGGGATTTTCTGCTATTCTGCATGATGACAGATTAGTAAGATTATTAGCTTTTGCAAAATTATGGTGACGTAGAGGCGTGTTATGCAAGGTGCCATTTACAGTCTGAAGTGCAATTGTTCTGGCTTGTATCTCTTTACATTTATGCATGTTATATGTATATGCACGTGTTGAACACAGGAGACTACACACATATATATACATACAAACATATATATACATACACACACATATATATAACATATTCATACACACACACACACACATATATATATTCTGGAGCGAGTAATGATTTTCAGTCCCTTAGATTTTGGATGCCCACTTAAAACTGTTTGAAAGGTGGGGATTTTCAAGTGCCACGGATGTCTAAGTGAGACACCTGACAATAATGTGTTGTTAGTAAGAAATGTTGAAGGCTATTCTGACATCCAGTGGTGTTCAAGAATGCACATGATATTTGAGTGCAGGCTGTGCTACTGCGTTAATCACTCTGATATTCCACAGTGAGAATATCAGAATTATTTTTTTTTAACCTTTCTTTCCGCTGGGGCTGAGTAGTTTGACAGAAGTGTCTTTGAAATTGAGGTAAAAACTAGAAAAACATGATGTGTGTATTGATATTAAGTGTTTTGCAGCTAAAGACAAGACATTGCTAGATAATGGGAACATCCCAACCATGGTAAGAAGAAATGATTGTCAGTCAAAACTTCTGCGGGAAGATTTTAGTTTAGCTCTTGATGTTGGTTTGCCTCATGTGAAAGTTGAAGACATTCAAGATAGTGAAAGCATGCTTCATTCTAATAATGAAAATAACAAGAGATATATCAAATCTGTGTGAAAAGATTTTTTAAAATGTTTGGACTTATCAGACAACCACCCCCTTACAAATTTTTCAGTTTAGAATTGGAATTCTGAAAATGTAATTTCTTTGCAAAAAATGTATTTTTTTAAATCAGAAATGTTTTCCAGAAGTTGAAGACTAGGATCAGTAATTGGTAATACTTACCTCTGTGTTACAAAAATTTTACACTGTTACCCCAAAAAAAACCTCATGACATGTGTGATAGTCTAGACCAGGGGTCCTCAAACTTTTTAAACAGGGGGCCGCTTCACTGTCATTCAAACATTGTCGGGGGCCAGACTTAGTTTGGAAAAAAAATGAACTAATTTCTATGCACACTGCACATATTTTATTTGTAGTAGTGCACAAAAAACAGGAAAAAGAATGCAAAATTGAAAATTAAGAACAACTGTAATCAACAAAAACAAATAATATTTCAATGTGAACTATGGGCCTGCTACTGGCTAATGAGATGGTCAATGTTGGGTTCCATATTTGTCACTGCTACTCGTAGCAATTGTCTTTCTCATCTGCATATCTCGGAGGCTACCTCGGAGGGACGGACCCACCCACCTGAGAGCGGGGGTCGAGAAGGGATGGGGGGAAGCAGCCGCGGCCCCGTGCGGGACGGCTGACCAGCTCTGCCNAGCCGTGGCCCCATGTGGGGCAGCCGGCCAGCTCCGCCAGCTCTGCTGGGCTGCCAGGGGAAGCGGGGTCGGCGGCGGGCCGGACTGAGGACCCTGACAGGCTGTATCCGGCCTGTGGGCCGTAGTTTGAGGACCCCTGGTCTAGGCTGTATGTGATAACATAGACCATTAGACATAGAGAAGAAGAAAAAGTAAAAACTAATTTAAGATCTTTGAAATCAGGCTTTTTTTTCCTGCAATGTAAAGCTGTTCAGTGAAATTTGCTAGGTCAGCCATTAATTTGTAGCTGCAACACATTCAGGCCACAGGACCAGGCTCGGAGCAGGTTAAAAAAATGTGTAGTATGAGCATAGGTGCTGAAGATGCTATGCAGTTAGCCTTGTTTACCTCTCTTTACTTTACATGCTATCGTGGATTTTGTTTACCTTTGTCTGGGTACAGATTTCCTGTACATTTCAGGTACAGATTTATCTGTATGCACCAGACCAGTGCACCAGACCGCAAATGATTTTATTCAGGACTTAATAAGTAGTTTCTGGAAAATAGAATGAAACAACCTTCAGCAGAGACAGCTCCAACAAAGCTCCTTGGAAGTCCCTTCTTGGAAGGTTGCAGGGCTACTTCTACTTGGTACTTCTCTTGGGAAAGGTTTTTTTCCCAATGTCTTAATGTAGGACCTAGCTTCATGCTAGACAATTCCTTTTAGTCTTGTGAGATATTTCTGCTTTGGCTTGTTCTTACACTGTACTTTTACAAGATATAAATCAGGACTATTTGGGGAGTATGCCAGAAGCTTGTGTAGCACAGAAACTTGTACTATCCTTCCTGTATCTCTTGCATAATCTAATTACATCTGTAATTTCAACTTTCAGGAATAAGGAACAAGTACTTAATAGATCCTGACTTTTTGCTGGTTTTAATTTAACATAAACCTTCTAGTTCATATGGATCTAATTTCCATATGAAAGGTCAAAGAAATAAATGTCCGTGGGCTTTGTGAATCTCTTACCTAAAATAAATAATGAAAACTCATTTCAGGTGGTCTGGACAAATCATAGTCTTAATCTTCAACTGAGCCCAAGAAGACTGTAAACTTTGGGTATATCTGTTGGGAATGTAGGGACAGATTATGTTAAATCATGTTGGGAATACATACTGCAAAGAACAGATTATGAAGAATTTGTGGGCCAGTGAAACAGAAAAGGTACATCTTTCAAAGAAACATAAGTATCACTTGTCTGGAAAATAGCATTTAAAATCTAGATAGACCTTTGGGGTTTGCTTCTTTTTTCACAATACTTAACAGAGATACAAACTGTGTAATGCTGAATCAGACTCAGAGTATGCAGTAATTTCAAGGTTTTTTCTTCCCTTTCAAGGATTTATGAATTGAATAAGGTACAAGTTTTCAGTTTTTCGTCCTGTCAGAGGATGTGAGGAGGTCAGCAGCAGGATGTTTAAGAATGTCAACTGGTGATTTGTTGAGAAAATCTCCCTCTCTCTCTTACAGGCTTTAAGGATGGCAGCAGGAAGAATTTGCTGATACTTCGTTGTCGTAGTTTTTATTAAATTTTGGTAATTTTTTTCAGTAAATATTCATAAGTTGCAAAAAGTGAGAAGGCTTTTCTTGAGCAAGATTATCTTGACTGAAGCTCATTGTATCAGAGTTTGGTACTCTTCAAGTCTTACTTGCCTCAGTCATCTACTTTCTTGGACGAGTGAATAAGCTAATGACACAAAGGGGGTTTTGTATGATTTCTGCTAAAGGTAAAAGAACATATTTAGTGTCTAGGCTTGTGCATTTACACAAAGATTTATCTTGTTAGTTCTGATATAAACAGGGATGCACCTGAGTTGGCCAAAACATCAAAAAAGTTAGTACAAAGGGTAACACTATTGTCTTAGTTTAACACAATTTACAGGGTAGGGTCTCCGAAATAAGTTGCTTCCCCTTCATTTTAACTTCTCCCCTTTCCACTAATAAGGAGAGACAAATACGAAGAGATATAAGTGAAAAAAATATAACGGTTTGTTATGAATAAATTATGGCTCGATGCCTTTATTAAAGATTCAGCTCTTTATTAAAAATCAGCAGTGTGGGAAGCTTGCCGAGGTGCGTCCGAAAATTCAGTTCTCTGTTGAAGATATCTGCTGTGCAGGATGCCCAGCAGGAGGCGCTGTACAGGAGTCTCTCAACAGGGGCACTGCGATGTGCTGGTGTCTCTCCGCAGGGGGCACTGTGCTGGCGTCTCTCTGCAGGGGCGCTGTGCTGGCATCTCTTCACAGCTGATTTGCTATGAATAAATTATGGGCTGAAGCCTTTATTAAATATTCAGCTCTGTGCAGGAGGTCTCGGCAGGCTGTTCTTGTGCAGGAGTCCATTGTGCATACCTTGAAGAGCACCCCCCCCCACCCCACCCCCCCCCCGGGGAGATGAGCTGCAGTACCTTCCACTGACAGTCAGGGTGCAGTGAGGCAGAAGCTCCTCACCTCCCCCTTTTTCTCATTTCACTGCTGGCTCCCTCTCTAGCCCAAGCCAGGCTCCCTGCCCCAAAACTTATGGCGAGAATCTAAACTAGGACCAGAGATGAATGACTTTCTTCTTCCCCCTACCCACAGTGTGCAATTTAAGCCATTTAAAAAGTTTAGTCCGTGGCTAAACAGCGTCCTTCTTTCCAAAACTGTCCCACTATGCATAGCGTTTTTCATTTGCATGAGAGGTGGGTCTGCTCATCCGTCTTTGCCCGGGCATTTCCCTCTACATTGTCTGCCCCCGGGGCGGTCTCGCCCACCCAGCTGCCTGGGGAAACAGGGACGGACATGTTCTGACTTGTCTCATTCATTGCCCGCTGCTTCTCTGCACGCCTCGCTCTACCTCCTGCCCACTGGGCACCGGACAGGGTCACGCACTGCGCCACGGCCGTGGCAGCTGCCACGGCCATGGCCACTGGCCCCAGGGCTGCCTGCTAGCATGGAGCTGCAGCAGGCAGGAGTAGGGGGGAATGGGGGGAATCAGTAGTGCACCCTTGCCACCATGGGACTCCGCGCCAGGGGCCGCAGCTCTACAGGCGGCAGGACGCCGGCCCAGCACAGCGGCGAGGGGACCATGACGATGGGGCGGGCCCAGGGCCCGGAAGTGCTGGTGGGAACCAGTTGTCACGCCCGGCGCCAGCGGCCGGGCACGATGGCAGGGGACCGTGGCCACGCAGCGGTGGTCTCCATAGGGCCGGCCGCGTGGGCCGTGGCACTGGCGACTCGGCACCCAGCGCTATGGGGACCACCCCCGGCCAACACCTGGGCAGGACGGCGCATGTCCGGAGCGAAGGTGGTGGCGGCGCGCATCGGAAGCAGTGGGCACCGCAGGGCCCTGCGCGTCCCCGGCTCCGTGCCCTAATGGTGGCTGACCCATCCCCCCGGGCAGCGGCACGCGGGGACCCACACTCGAGCCCATCCCCCACTGCCGGGATACAAGAGCCGCTCCCACACCTCGGCTCGGGAGGACAGGGAAAACATATCTAGGTCTATTTCTTACAGGTTTACTTAATGAAAACAGCAATTATCAAGAAATACACAGACACACGGTTCCACGCTCACGCACAGATGCGGAGGAGATGCTCCTGATTTTTCCGGGCAACACAGACAAAACGGTGGAGAATCCCCTCCCTGGGCCACACAGTCGAGAGAGAGAAAGAAGGAAGCAACACAGCAAACAAGCCTCCATTGTTCCAAAACCCCCTCCCTCCCTCCCTCCCTCCCACCTCCCCTCCACCAAATGAATAACCAATGGGGAACAGGGACAAAAAAAATCTGGAAAAACTACTTTTGTCGAAAAGCAGTCAATGCTGCTGTGCTGCCCTCTTCATGCCACCCACCAGGGGCTGTCCCTGGCGCGGTGTGCCTGTTGGCAGTGGCTGGAACTCGTGGAGCGGCTCTGACCTCCTGCGTGGCGGCTGCGGGCATCAGAGGGGAAAGCCCGTTCCCTCCCCAGCAAGTGGTCTACGGCAGCAGCTGAAGGGATTTTGAAATGCTTGAAAGCCCAGAAAGAATGGAAGGGAGAACTCCATGTTTCCGTCCCCTGTTTTTTAAAGGCACGAAGCACCCTTCCCCGTTTTGTGTACTGGAGTAAAACACAGAGGTTCTACTTCCGACTCCAAGTCTTAAAGAGACAATAAACAACCTTGTGCGGGTTGATGTAGAGAAAGATTTTGAGNAGGTTTACTTAATGAAAACAGCAATTATCAAGAAATACACAGACACACGGTTCCACGCTCACGCACAGATGCGGAGGAGATGCTCCTGATTTTTCCGGGCAACACAGACAAAACGGTGGAGAATCCCCTCCCTGGGCCACACAGTCGAGAGAGAGAAAGAAGGAAGCAACACAGCAAACAAGCCTCCATTGTTCCAAAACTCCCTCCCTCCCTCCCTCCCTCCCACCTCCCCTCCACCAAATGAATAACCAATGGGGAACAGGGACAACAAAAATCTGGAAAAACTACTTTTGTCGAAAAGCAGTCAATGCTGCTGTGCTGCCCTCTTCATGCCACCCACCAGGGGCTGTCCCTGGCGCGGTGTGCCTGTTGGCAGTGGCTGGAACTCGTGGAGCGGCTCTGACCTCCTGCGTGGCGGCTGCGGGCATCAGAGGGGAAAGCCCGTTCCCTCCCCAGCAAGTGGTCTACGGCAGCAGCTGAAGGGATTTTGAAATGCTTGAAAGCCCAGAAAGAATGGAAGGGAGAACTCCATGTTTCCGTCCCCTGTTTTTTAAAGGCACGAAGCACCCTTCCCCGTTTTGTGTACTGGAGTAAAACACAGAGGTTCTACTTCCGACTCCAAGTCTTAAAGAGACAATAAACAACCTTGTGCGGGTTGATGTAGAGAAAGATTTTGAGTCAGCCCTAAATGCTAAACTCTGCCTACTATCTCTGTTACTAGGACAACTATTGATTTAAAATGCTATGTCATAACATATTTTGCTGAGTTTTTTCTCCTCTCTCTCCAAACATGTAGAACATAGACATTTACACGTGAGCTAGGTTATACACATTTGTGTCCTGTCCAGTCAAAGCATTTCCAGTGCGTGATTCATCTGGCTTACCTCAGATACTTTCTTTAGGCTTATTTGATTCCCAAGGTGGTTATTTTTCTCTTTTGGCTGTTAATGGGAGTCCAGACAATTAGCTCAGATTTATGTGTGTTTTTACAGTTAATTCAACCTTCTTGTATAATTTCATTAATTTGGGATAATAATTGTGGTTTATAATTGTGCATGCAGATTGGTCAGGACAAAGGAAGCTGTTCTTTCCATAGAAACCACAACCCGTGTGTTGTTCCTCAAGAGAATGAAAATATTTTCTACACAATATTTGCTTTTTTCACGAAGTCTGGCAGAAAAGTATTGGTAAGAAACAGTACCACTTATGGCACCACTTGAACATACAGAATATTTTACAAAACATTTTGCATGGTTTGGCATGAAGATCTGAAGCAGATAGTTCATTATGGAGCATATATAACAATACCGATGATGTGTTGGGGGGACATTTAGTGATTGTAATCATCTGTATTTTAAAAGTAAATAGGAAATTTCAGGAAGTGCAGTAGAAAGGGATTTAGCTGGCATGGCAACAATTGGTTACCACTTGGTTACCAGAGCCTTTGCTCCCATGTTCTGTCGAAGGCATATGGGGGCAGTGGGTCACTGCACTGTACTTGGTGCCTGACCCACACAAGGGGCTGATGTGCAGCTGCAATCCTGTTCCTTCCAGTCCTGAATGCTTGCCTGGCTCAGCAGCTCCGTAGAGGAAATTTTACCTGGCTTATTGCTTTCATGCAGACATCTGTATCCAGCTATCTTAAGGTCTTGAAAGCTGCTATTTCAATGCATGAGTGCTGTATTATAGCAGTTTACCATATAACTTAGTTTTCTGGTGTGTTTGCTGTCACACAATTTATCACTGAATTTTTACCTCCTTTGCCTAGCAACTTTTTCCATATTTCCTGTAGGACTGTGAGAGACCAGGCATATCTTGTTTAATTTTACACTGCAACTTAAGCTCACTACCTAAAGCAGAGTCCTGTGATATAAATATCTACATGCTGCTGAATACTGAGATACTCAAAAAGGTATGTGGTCTCCTTGTAAGTTGTCTTCAATGCTAATTTAGTGTGCTTATGTGAACCAATGAACTCAAACCTTGCATTTCTTCCTCTCTTTACTAGTGTGTGAAAAATAATCATGATATCAAAGATAATGGATCTACTTATTAACAGTGTGTATGGAGGTGTTAATCCTAGCTCTTAGCCATTGCTCATTAAGATAGAAATAAATTTAGTTCGGAAATTTATACATTGAAAAATGAGAAATGAGACCCCTAATTGTGTGCATGGTGTTAAGGCGAGAGACTTCTGAAAATCAAACCAAATTGATTTCTGAAAGACTCTAATTCTGGCAAGATGCTCTAAGGTTATGAGGGAACAAGATAATTGGAGGAGAAAGCTGATAACATGAGCTGATTAAAATAAACCTGCCTTTGATAGTTGTTAGATTAAAAGCATCAGATAAACCGCTTATTAGAAAACAATTGCTAAAGTAATTAATAGCCCTGAGCTTTTCTAATTGAAATCAGTAAGTCTGTTATTGTTTGTTCATATTTAAAAACAGGAAGTACAGGCAAGGCCAGAAGTTTCAGGAATTTGTTACAAGCTTATAGAAATGCTGAAATATGTAAACAAGTAACTGAATGCATGCAAAATATGCTTCTGGGAAATTCAGACTTGAGAACAGTCAGAATTCATGCCATCTGCTGGGTCCCTTCTAAGATTACTTTTTGCAACACTCGTTTAAAAGACATACAGTATTTACACGTTTGAGTATCACCAGTGCATGCCATTTTCTACTTATTACGTACCCTTCCCAAGGCAAACCGCATACAAGTGACTAACCTATAAGTTGAAATGGCCTCTTATTGAAGTGTACCTGTTAAAATTCACTGGGCATTTTATTGGAGAAATATGTATTAATGAGAGGAATTGTACAGTGAATAATTAATATATTTGCCATGCACAGATTCAAAGAAGTTCTCCCCCTGGGATATATTGTAGTTCATCCCAATTTCTGTATATCATTTTTCTGTTCACTTGAAAAACGAATTGGAACAATTTTCCCGGTTAATATTGAGCCTGCCTGTGTCATTGGAAATGTTCTCTCTTGCTTTCATGCTGAATGTGGGAAGCATTAACAAACCAAATACAAAGTATGTGTTTAAAGGCTAACATACCTGATTTTTTTTGTAATCTGAAATAATGTGCTCAGGTATATCTGTCTGTTAATGAGCATAAAATATATTTTTTTCAAAGCAGAGTGTTGCAATGTGTCCTTTAGGAGTGGAGCTTCTGCCTAAACCCCAGTCAGCCTCTCCTGTGGAAAGGGCGCTTGGGAATAATTCAGACAAAGCAATCAAGCTCACACAACCACACATGCCACAGGCTAGCTCAGCAAGGAGAGGCAAGGTCTTTGCACTAGATCAATTCCAGGAGAGTTTATTCTAGGTGCTTAAAGGGAATCCAGGGCAAAAGGGGTAAACATGTGCTTAGCTTAGTCCTAAGTACAGTGTTTGGTAGGTGGTGCAAAGGGTGGAGAAGGTCAGTGACCTATGATGGGGCTGTGTCCTGGTTTAGGGCAAAATTTGGGAAAGAACCCTCCCAAACTGGATCCTCAGGAAGCAAGCCCAAAACCGCCCCCCCCATGTTGGTTCGGGAATAAACTTCCTCTGAGAAAAGTGGAAAAAACTATTTATTTAACAAACAAAAACCCACAAGCATTAACAATTGAATAATATGAAACAATAAAACCTCTCGCTGATCCAAAGGGATTCCCAGAATGAAAGTGTCCTTGCTGTGGGTATAACTCGGCTTTCTCTCTCAGTCTCTCTCTCTCAGGAAGGGGGCCAGGCCCCGGTGGGCCGCAGGTGCCTCTCTGGTCTTCTCAGTCTAGGGCAGATTCCAGTCCCAATGAAAAGGCAAAGACTCTGTCCAGGAACTTTCTCTGCTTTAATTAGCCAAAAACCAATTAAAAAGGAAAAAGGAAAAGAAAAAAAACTCTGTCGGTCTGTCCAAAGATAGCACCGTCCGAGCAAGGGAAAAAAAAAGGAATGTGGAGGAGTCACAGCCGTTCCTCTAAACACAAACTGCGTGCTCTTTCCTTCTTCGCTCTAGCCTTAAAGGTATAGGACATAATATCTACACAAACAGGGCGGACAATTTGGGGATACAAGCATCATAAAGTCACCCTAGGACAGGCTGGTCATCCAGGATACCATAACCAATAGGGAAGTGAGGGAGGGGGAACCCAGGACCACGAAGGGCACGGGGAGAGGAGAGACTGGGACAGAGCACACTGTGCAAGGCACCATGGGGGACTCCTCTCTTTCAGCCAGGACAGAGGGCTCTATGATCCATCTTTCCAAGGTAGAACCCTGGGAAGTTCCCTGAGGGGATGGAGGCATTCCACAGCATAGTTGTAACCAGGCTGGTACTTAGCTGCCAACCTAGCCTTCACTAAGTGTTGTCTGGGTGTATTTGTTACACTGGCAAATGTTTGATGGTTTGTTGGGCTTTTTTGGCAGGGGGATTGGTGCTTTTGTTGTAGTAGTAGTTGATGTTGTTGTTGTTGTTAAGTCCAGTTCTTCCTCTTTTTACTTCTCAGGACAGTTCATCGGTCATCCAGTTTGTCACAAGGGCAAGGCTGCAGGTGGACCATGACCTCAGAGTTGTGGAGGTGCCCAATGGGAGCCCAGAAGAAAAACCAGTGAGTACACAAACCTGAAGAGAAATGTTACTTATCCCAGTGGGCTGAAAATCATTGAGAGATCTATACAAACTGGAATTTCTGCCTGGGCTAGCCCACAAGAGTGCTCAGACTTTGTCTGACTAGACTAACAGTACTGTGAACTGTATTTTTGTGGTTTGGCTCTCTGTGATAACCATGTCAACAGAGTGAGTGATGTTACGTCAAACCGGAGTGATCTGTGTTTTACTAGCTTGAGGTATTAATGCAAAAATTAGGTTTACCTTCCTGATTTAGGGATAATATTTGCTTTAATCTGATTCAAATTTCCCTTGAAAACCTAAAAGAGACTTGAAACTTCAGCAATGTCTTTTTTCACATGTTCCAGAATGAAATATTTAGAAGTGTTAATGGTATTTCAGAAGCTGTGAAAATGCAAAAGGGTGTCTAAACGTTCAGAAATTCATGCAACATTTTTTTCTTGTACTGAGATGGTAAAAATCAAGTATGAACTGATACTACGTTTTGTGTTGCTCTCCCTCTCCATTCTGAGTCCTCTGCTCCAGCTGTGTCTCCTACCTTTTTGGTGCCATTGGTCTTCCTACCTTTTGTTATCCAAAATTCTGGCAGTTCACTGCTCCTGCTGTGTCTCAGTGTCCATTCACCTGGCTGGCACCATACAGGTCACAGAGTCTTGTCTTGGGCTCCTACAAAGGGCTCAATCTTCATTTAAATTGGCATCTCAATCTGCAGCCTGCAAACCCAGATACTTGCACCACATGTGTCCCTCAACAATCATGTTTGTAACTGTAGTCTTGAATTTCTATTTCATTAGACCTGTCAGAAAAAGGAATTCTTTTATTTGACAGGAACTTCATTTTTTCCCTTCTGTTTTGTTTTCTTTGTCAGGTTTCTGTATCATTCTATACAATAGGCTTGGAAGTTAAAATGAAAAACATAGTTAGCCATTGCTGGGAATGTGCCTTATAAGTGGCCTGCAGTCCTGAGTGTTAACACATTGCTTGGCCTCTCCTTGGTTCTGCAATTCGCACAGAACACATCATGCAATTGTATGGCAAAATTTCATTAATGACTGAATTAACACCTGACTGTTATACCCATGCCCCAACTGAAATGGAAGAAGCCAGTATCTCTATGACAAATACTTTCAATTGTAGAAGGTTTTAAAATATCTTAGAATGATAGGCACACTGTAAAATGTGTCGGATTGCTATTTTTTAATGTTCAAAATTTAGAAATGCTTTTTTCTAGGAATGCAAACTCTGCTGTATTTAATTGTTATCTAATGCTTAGAGAAAAAAGACAGTAAAATTAAGCAAAAAAGGAAACTGTCCTTTTCTTATTCTCAGAAAGCCTTTCATCAAGCCTTGAGTTGCGTTATGAAGTGCACTGTGTGTGTTGGGAAGCTATCTTAATCTTCAAACGAGCTTGCTTCCAGTTCCTGGGAAGCCCTAGTTGTAAAAGAGCATGCTTGACATGTTGTAGCCATGTAACATTAATCTGTAGTTTCAAGTCTTTTCTCATATGAGTGCCATTTTCTCTCTGCTTTATGGTATTTCCATATGACAACTTCAGCATTGCTGTATGTTTTGCATGGGGTCATGTTCAGGCAAAAATACAAGACATGGCTTGGCTCAAGGTATTAATTTTTCTGTGTTCTCTTCTTGTGGAATGCAGAAGGGAAGAGTAGTTGTTGCAAGCCACAACTATTTAGCTGGAAATAGAGACTTGAGAAAGAAAATGTCTTCATTCAAACTCCTCTCTTGCTTTTTAAAGCTCATCCTGTACCCTTCATTGACCAGAGACTACTGTACTGTATCCATTTGGATAGCAGCTCCATCTGTAGAGTTGTGCATGGACTTCCTATGAGACTGTTTATGACAGTGCTCCCTAACATCTCTTAGACCCTTTTATCATGCTAAGGTTGAAAAGGCCTTTTTGCTTTCTATGGCTAAATGTGGGCTTATTATCACATTTAAATGGTTCTTTAGGACCAGGTACCATTATTTCAATTGCCACTTTTACATTATAGTGTACAGTATCAGACTGCAAACTCTCTGTAAAGAAGATAAATGGAGACAAAAGACAAAATGGAAAAGGAAGGCTAATGTTTTTCATGATAGTATAAGAAATACCAGTCGACCACCCATATAAACACCAACTCAGTCAGAAACTTCAATAGACAATTGGTAAAGGAGATGCAAAAGTGTATGTGAGTATCTCTAAGTTAGGTAGCAGGCTGTCTTTGAAATTAACCCATTTTTTTTTTAATATGCATTTGTGCAATTCTCAGAAATAATTTCTCTGGATTTGGATATTATGTGATTTGTAATTCTATATTTTTGATTCTGGTTACAATAGGCTGTTTGAGCTCTTATATTAGACAAATCACATGAAGAAGGCAGTCAGAGTTTGGATTTGGCTCTGTGATGACAGTAGTATTAACATACATATATATTGTCTGAAACAGTCATATTTTCAGGAGGCATACTTTACTTTCTTCATCATATGAGATTCCATGAAGGTTTGGCTCTCTTCTTAGTCTGTGAGCAAAACCAACAGTAAGCTCCAAGAGAACAAGTAGTCAAATGCCAGATGGAAGAGCCCACATTTTCTGCTCACTGCTTGTGTGCAGGAAGAGGAGGACTGCTCTTAAGAAGCAAAAGGACTGCCTTTGGAAGTATGGAAGGAGGAATTAACTGGATTTTACTGCAAGAAAACTATCCAAATGCCTCTGAGTCTTCATGTATTGAAAGTGACAGAATGCAAAGCTGACTGACAAAAGGCAACCCCAGATAAAATGTATGCAAGTTCTGCAACACAGTGACCTGTATTTCAGGCTACTGTCTGGTGCTATGCACTAAGTACAGGTATGCTTCATCAAGCCCTTGAACCTTTCCTGCCTTCTGGATAGAGTTCACTGTTCTTTTATTTCCAGGTCAATCACTGCAGGTTTCATGCATATCCCGGCTAACCTAAAATGTTACTTTATCCCCTATCTATCTATGCCCAAAATTGTTACTATCTCTTTAACACCCCTGCAGACGGAAACCAGAATGGGGAGGTGGTGCCCAGGTATTTTTAAAAGTTGCAACAGCCAGGCATATATCTCTCTCCCTGTCTTGGCCTTTTCTTGCCTCTACTTGCAACAGTAGCAAGTGGAGAATCTGCATTTTGCAATCAGAAACTGTTTCAGAGTGAATTTTGCAACACCTGTGAACAGCGCTAAGCCAGAGCTGGTCAGATGCCCGGCCATGGCACATCAGTGCTGAAAGTCTATTTTTTCCTTCCCTCTTCTTCCGTCAGAGTAGGGACTCAAGGCAGCAACACCAAAACTGGCAGAGTCCAGCAGGTGTCAGGAGGTGGCAGCAAGCGGCAACACTGATCCCACACATGCCAGCAATTCTTATCTGCCACTAGAACTGCTTCATAAGTTCCTACCTTCGTGGGAGGGTTTGCTGCCATTTTCCCTTTGTCTTTAGAACCACACACGCAGCTGTGGTGGCCAGCATCTTAGTATGGATCACTCTGCAAATTCAAGTTTTTCTTTGTCTCAGGTGGGGGTCTGTGAGATTTAGCAGTTTTGGATCTAGTGAGTGTTTACTGTTGTTTTTTTGGCTGCTGCTGTTTTTCTTGCTAGTAAACTGATATATTTCCACTTATATCTACTAGTATTCAGTTTCTCCTTATTGGTGGAAAGGGATTGGTTAAAACTAAGGGGAAGAAATCATTGTAGAGTGTTCCCATTAAATTGTCTTAAACCAAGACAATGCACCACAGGCAAGTGGTTGTCCTTCCATGATTTTTTCGTCTCAGAATTAAGGTGTGTAATGATGAAACAATATATTTTGGGGAAAAACAATAGCAAAAAAACCTTTCAAAAAGTAAATTTACAGTTGTGAAGACTTGGAAGGTGTCTTTATATGCATATCTCTATGCAAAGAGATTTAAATGTATATTCATGAACCTAAGCTTTAGCTGTCTGCCTGCAGCATGGAGGACTCCTGATTTTGGCCTTTTCTCCATGTCTGTGTTGAAAGGAGCAGCCTGTGGTACTGGACAGTGTTCATGATTGTGAGAAACAATGCTTACTTTTAAAATTTCAAAGGTTTATTAAACCTTAACAAAATACAACAAAAAACTGAATAAGGAGAAAGAACAGCACTGGGAGCATGGAACTAAACCACCATGTACTTGTCTAAAAAATGGCTGCTCCACCTTTTATACTCCTGGTGTTGCATCAGGTAACCCTAACCCCTCCCAAAGTTTGTCAGTCAACTCTTCTTTGCTATCCATTGATGGAGACTACTTTCTTGCAACTGGATTGGAGGTCAGGTGTTGTCATGCAATGCCTCCTAGTAACAAGCCTGCCCTCCTTCCACATGCCCTGGCTACCATGGCTGTCCAGTAACAACAATACAAGGGGGAGGAGGAAGAGGACTATGAGGAGACAATATCACTAACTATACATCAATAAAACTCCTCTTAATATACACATAATATTCATCCCTTAATTGTGAGAGCCAACTGTCACATTACCCATCTACAACAAACCCCCCTTTTCTATAAGTCATTTTGCTTGAGCAATTAATTCAATTTTGATGATCCAATCCTATTTCTCTTGAGTCAAAATTTAATTTGGGATGAGTCATAATAGCATCTGTTGATGTGGGAACAGGAAAAAAACACTCAGGTTTTAAGTACAATGATTGGTGGAATTGGTTGGAGTAGACAAAAGGGAATCACAGAGGTCCGGTATGGCTTTTTACCCCCATCTACCATGCCAATGGGGTTGGTACCCATAGCAGGTGTATCTTGGCAAGTACAGAGGTCAACTCAATCTTGGCCCCTAGTCCCTGTTATATTCTACTTCTCAACTGTACCCATATTGGATTTTGGAGGGAAAAGACAATTGAGGAACGACAGAGCTCCAGTATAGCTTCCTTGTCCCTTACCATGCCTACAGGGTTGCTGCCTGCAGCAGGGCTATATAAACTTCTTGGTGGGGAACACAGGGGGCAACCTGGTCTTGCCCTCTAATTCTTGTCTTATTCCACTTGTCAGTTCCTAAGTGAACCACCCCAGCACTTCTCACTATTCCCCATGTACTTCCCCTCAACAGATACTTGCAATCCTCATCCATTAAAACAGGACAATTACATCAATAACCAATATGATTCAAATTCCTTGCCCAAAGTGTTACTTACAACAGTCCTTGAGCTGGCTGGTGGAAGCTTGACTCTACTTTTTGGACATCTTGGTGCTTCCCTGGTTATCTCTTGGTCTCTGCTTAAGACTCAGTCTTGTCTCACCCAGTCTGGATG